>JAIPRL010000755.1:92354-114735 GCA_025469235.1 Pemphigus obesinymphae | reverse complement strand
TTTTGCTGCTTTAGATAAACTTTTATACTCTACCCAATCCTTCCTCTCTCTGTTTTTCAGCCAATTCTTAAACTGTATTTTTTTCTTTGATATTATCTCTTGTACTTCTTCTGCCCACCACCATGTTTGCTTATCCTGTGGCATATTACCTCTACTCACGCCTATGACTTCCTTAGCAACTTTCTTAACACCCTCTGCTACCTTTTCCCACATTTCGTTTATATTCCCTTCCATGTTCCTCATCCCTGTCCCAATTAGGTTTCTTATAATTACTTTTTCATTTTGACCCGTTAGTTTCCACCACTTTATCTTCGATTCCTTAACTATATTTTTCTTTTTGTACACCCTCTTTTTCTTACACCAAATATCCATAACCATTAACCTATGTTGTGAGGTCACACTTTGTCCCGGGATCACCTTATAGTCCTTACACTGTTTCAACCCCCCTCTCTTCCGCATAAAATAATCAATTTGTGATTTGTTCCCTTCACTCTTATAAGTTATATTATGCTCTTCCCTCTTCCTAAAATAAGTGTTTACAATTGTTAATTCTATATTTTTAATATTATAATTAATTAAAAAATTATAAAGTATTATATATTATTTTTGATAAAATAATTGTTCATTTCTATAATAATAAGATAAAAATAATAATTATATCTGTAAATCAATTATTTCAAAAGTATTGGATAATTGTTATCTAGGTCTTACTTTAAATGAATATTTATGATGCCGTTGCCATATTAAAAAAATATATATAAACCAAAAAATAATCTACGATTAAGACATTTGGGTCGTTGTACAGTGCCTGTTAACTGTTTAATCACTGATTAAAGGCTGATGAAGTTAATCGACCAAATATGGTCGGTTAAACTGTGATTACTACTAACCAGCGATTATATCATTGTCAATTATTGTTATCAGCTATGATTTCTGAGTTGATTATCTTAAATTGTGTTTAAATAAAAATGTTTTTTGTTTAATTTCGAATTTTGAAAAATGTACAATTTACCATTATTTTATTGAAGAATGTTAATTTTTATTTGAATTAAATTTGTTAAACTGAATACTATTTGTGTCATAAATATGTATAACTATTATTCTATTGAAGATGATAGGTACTGATTTTGAGAATGAGGAATTTGATCATTTAGCCATGGTGATTGCTTTCCTAGGCAACAAAAAATTTTCAGACTTCGTATATATCATTTTAATTGGTGGAGAGATGATGAGTTCTTCAACAGATTTCTATTGTCTAAAAATAATGTTCGATTCATTGTCGATTTAATAGGCGACCAGATCCGTTCCCGTACTGATTAGTAGGTTTTTTTTTTTTTAATAGCGTATTACCTATATAAAGAATTATTATTTAAATATTAAGATGATTATTGATTGCTTGGTACTATTTTACTAACGTAATTAATAAATCAGATTCAGTTGCTGTGAAATTTACTGCTCTATTTTTCTTTACTGGATTCATAATTATTAATTAATGACACGGAAAAATAAAATGATTATAGATATGTGATGAGTAGAAAAATAAAAAACCATTCAAATTCAAAATCCAAACAACAATAATGGAAAAATAATTGATAAAACTGATTGAAAATGCACATTTTCGCATAAAATAGCACCCATTGTAAAATAAAAGTAATAAAAATATTGTAAAACACATCATATTATGTTGATTAACTAATCATGGTTTAACCGTCCACTGTACAACTGGCCCTTAGTCTGATATAGTTTTATATAATGCAAATAACTGTAATGAGTATTTTATTTTTTGTGAGGTAAAACTTTTAATATCTGTGTATTTTATTCAAAGTTTTGATCATGGACTTATAAGGACCCTGTTTTTGAATATAATAACGAACCTAAATAATTTAGGACATTTTTTTAAAAAAATTTATAATTTTTTAAATTACACTTATCGCACTAAGCCTGCGTTACGGTAATCATACTTCAGTTATAAAACTGTGTATACTAATGCGGTTTGAAACGCATACGGTTTCTAGAAATTTCAAGCAAAACTTAGATACGTACAAATACATGATGAACAAGGAAATATCGTCAAGGGTAGACGTATGTATTTGTGTTTTAAATGTTAATGATTTCAATTGAACTTACAATCGTTTTACAGGGGAAAACTACTTTATTTTTGAACATCGGAGGTTCTAGTAATGGCATAAATGCATTAACGTATTCTGTAGTGCGAGCAACAATAGCGAACGGTGACAAAGTAATCGGTGCGAAATTTGGTATCGAGGGATTTATACAAGGCGAAGTAAATTAATAAATAAAACATTTTTGATTGTATAATTACAAATTTTTATTAACAAAAACTTAGAGCTGTAATTTATAGTATCCAAATCCATTATTTTTTTTTTTTATATATAAAATATGCTTTATTAATTTTATGACTGTCAAAGATGGAAAAATTAATGAGAATAATCCACTCAAATGAGTGAGGTTAATTTAACCTGAAAGCACCTTATTCTGTTAAAACAATTTTAAAAATTATAAAATAATACAACTAAGCAAAAAAAAAAAAAACAAATTTTAAAACACAATAGACACGGAGAAACTTTATTCGTCAAATAGGATAATGATGATGACTTTTTTCGATAAAACGATTCTAAGCTGAGCTCAGTTTAATATTATTTATTTTCTTATTTATTCAAATTTTCGGCTGTTCATTAGGCAGTTTTACTTTGATTCTAAAAAATCTGCTGAAAATTTGAAATATGAACTATTTGAAGTACTAACTATGATAAATTTGCTTTCACGGAGCTTTTTATTCGACAACACCTACTTTACTTCTTCTACCCAAAATATACACATATTATATAAATAATTATGAAGTATTCAAAGTTTTAATAAAAATAAATATTAATTAAATTTAATAGAATGCTTATTTACTTTCCATAAGAAAAATCACAATTTAAACGATTAAAATTTTATTTAATTAAATGTAATTAATTAACCGCAATATTTACTTTTAAATATTTGACGTTCCTTATTCATTCACCGAGAAATGTTAATGAATGTTTAAATTTTATATGAAAATAAATCTTATTTAAGTTGTTATAAATATAAATTTACATAATGGTTTACGAAAATTACCTTTAATATATTATATAATATATTAATGGTATTAATATATTAGTTCTAATATAAGACTTATATTTGTCATATAAAATAGTAATATTATTAAGTTATTGTAAAAAATTTAATTCATCCTTTAAACCGTTTATTAATATAATTAATATATATATATATATTAATAATAATAATAGTAGAAAGCATATCTATAACATTTTAAATATATAACTCAAAATTATTACAACAATTATTTAAAAAAATTCAATATAATTTAAAATGGTTTTTTTAAAAAATTGTACTTTTAATTAGATATATTGACCAATTTTAATGAGTATATTATTGACTATATCAATAGAAATAATTATTCCATCAAATTATCTTTAATTTAGTTACGCAACAAAAGTGTTCCGGATCCTCCCCCGCCTTTGACACATGTATAATAGTAACAAAATTAAATATATATATATAGTTAAAAGTTAAAGTTAAAAACTAAGTTAATTGTAATTGTGTTATATAACTCGTTGCTTTTTTTTTTTAATTAATTTTGAACTTAATAAGTAAATTTTTTAAACCCTTAACGTGTTAACATCTGGTTAATTTTGTACTCAAGCATTTAAATTTTGTTTGAAGGATAATGCAAGTTTTCTGAACGATGTTTTCAGTTTCTTGTATTTAGTGTAGATAATTTTATTAATTATGACTTTTGGTATCACTAAAAGTGCAATACTAGTAAACTTAACATAGTCGTGTATAAATATTAGCAGGTGCCAATTTTTGAAAAGTCATTTTCGGATATATCGTATACAATTTTCAATTGTATAATTATTTTTATGTTTATATTAGGTTAACAAAAACGATAACATTTTAAGACGTTTATTTAAGGTTCAATATATATTTATATATATTTATTGTTATATTATTATACAAAAATTAATGAATTAACAGTCTTTAAATTATAATGGTCCATGTTTTTACTAAGCCTAATTTTAGGTTAGGTTGGGTTAGGATTTTTAACCAAGTTGGGTTATTTTTTTCAAAATTGACAATAACAATATTGATAACTTCTATCTTAACTTAACAAATTAAAAATAATAGTTAACTTTTCCAGTCTTGCCAATATATAATATATTTATTTTATAAGAACATTCTGATAAAGACTTTATATTTGACAGAAGATTATATGGTATAAAAAAATTTTTCTTGGACCAACCCTTTGTAGTGGGAACGTGGGATGTACCTATACCTGGCGACATCGCTGATCTGTATCTAGAAATTTTGATTTTTTTTTAGAGCACCTAATACAGCTCTAAATTTTTTTACAGCATCTAATTTTACAGCTCTTAAATAAGATAATTATTTATTATGAACTTATAATTGTTTATGGAAAGTATACTGATTTCTTATGGGCTGACGTTCTTGGTTGGCTAAATCAAGGCGGTGTAAGGTTAGGAATAACTAGAACTATTCCCGATACAAAAATGTTGGAAAAAATAGCAATGCAGATGAAGAACCTTAATATCACCTCGTGCATAATTGGTGGCGGAATGGAAGTATAATAGATTGTACTCGTAGTGACACATTCATGGAATGAGTTTTATTTTGTTTTGTTCACATTTAGGCTTTGAAAACTGGGATAATGTTATCCGAATTCCGAAAACAATACAAGGAATTTTGCATTCCTATAATAATTGTGCCTGTGACGTACAGCAACAACATACCGGGAACGGATTTTTCTTTAGGAACAGATACCGCATTAAATCAAATTGTAAAAGTAATAATTTGTTTTATTTTTGTCGTAAGTAAATAATATATATAGAAACCGAAAACTTAGCACGCACACAGGGTGGACTTTCCAAACTTGTTTATAATTGATAAATAAAATAAAACAAGTTGTTGTATTTTTAAATAGTAAATTTTTCATTACATGTTTATTTTTTTATATTTTATTTAAAATTGATTTCTACTTCCGTTAGTAAATTAAAAACAAAAATTATGGTAACTCCGTAAATATTGTCCTCTATAGATTTGATAGTACGATGTTTAACCCTAAAATTAATTTACGAACAGGTTTTATTACTTTTCAGGAAGGGAAAAGTTTTTCACAAATATATCGTCTATTGTATGAGAATAAATAGTGGTACTAAATGGGGCATATTTTTAATTACTCTTAAAATATATTTTTACATATTTAAATTATTAAAATATCATTGTTTCTTTAATTTAATTAAAATTACCTATACAGAATCTTTAAAAAAACAAATGTGTAGTATCTTCTTAATAATCTATTATTTATATTAAGCTGTTTTTTCTTTTAAGTGGTAACAATGGACCGTCTCCTATTTTTATTATTTTATACTTTATTTCCTTATTGTACGAGTATGAGCATAATTTTTACTTTTATAAAGATTAATTATTTTTACAAATATACCTACTTAAAATGTATTTTTATTTTTTAGTTGATAGATATTATAAGACAATCTGCTGAAGGTCATCGACCCCGAGTTTTCGTTGTTGAGGTATTGGGAGGTTTATGCGGTTATTTAACGTCAATGGCAGGTATTCGACTATTCATTTTATTTGCACACGATTAACACGTTATTAACGAACGTTTTAAAGCTTTGGCATGCGGAGCGGATGCATCATACATTCATGAAGAAAACTTCAACATCAAAGATCTAATGGACTGTATTTATAGGATAGCTCAAAAATTTAGCACGAAAAGAATCACCAGAGGACTTGTGTTGAGGTTAACTTATAATAATTATTTACATAATAATATATGCTGTACTTCAATACGTTATTATGCTGGAAGCATTTTGTGTGGGAGGGGAGTACAATGATAGGCTTCTTATAATATAAATTGAAAATATATTTTATTTCTTAAATTATTTTACGAAAATAATTACTATCAAAACGTTAAATTTATTAGTATGATTATTATATATACATATATAATTTTTGATAATTGTGATGTTATCCTGTCCATGTTACGAAATATTCAGTCGATTGGTTTGTATTATACTGGTATTTTGAATTAAAATTTTTATTGTTATTACTTTTTTTTAATGTATCTGTTTATTTTTTAGATCCGAAAAAGCCAACGAAAACTATACCACAGATTTTATATCGAAGTTACTTACAGAAGAAGGAAAAGATTTGTTTGCAACGAGAGCTACTGTATTAGGTGAGTAGGTATTTTATAATTTCATATTTCCCGAAAAATTTTTTTTCTGAAAAACATAAAATACGGAGATAATTGCAAAGGTTATATTTAAAATGTTATGTAAGATAATGATTTCAGGTAACAACATTAAAAATCTAATTACAATGCTATACAGTAATTTTCAAAAGGTTCTATATGAGTAATTTATAGTAAACTTTAAATAAAACGAAAATCTAACAATTTAAAAATATTTAAATACACATTTTAAAATTAATTTTAAATAGTCCCGTTATAATATCACTTATTATTATTGTTGAATAATCGCGATAATTGTTTGCAAAAATTTAATTGTTTACTCAAAATGGATAAAAAGTGTTCATAAAAGTTTTAGAGTTAAAATACTTATTTTAGGATTTATAAAAGTATTTATTTTGGAGTGAACTCCGTTCGGTTAATGTACTTTAATTTATTTAGAAAAAAACTTATTGTGATTTGTTGGTATTATTTAAAATTTTAAAACTAAAAAAGCCTAATTAAGGTTCACTCCAAAATATTTTATAATAGAGATTTTTAACTCTAAAAATATATTAAAACCAGTTCTAACAATTTTGCTTGGACGGGTTTTTGGGAAGGAGGTAAACACAATTATCCCACTGAAGCCTCTTTGTCAAGATCTCTAGCTCATTGTGATAATCGTTGGCCAAAACGTACCAGCCTAATCCCATGATTGATCCTGAGCACACTTATGTGAGGATTTCTGATGTTCGTCGGTCAGTGCAATTTTTTTGCAGTTTTTGTCGTTTGATTCGCCCGACTATTGGCAGTGATATCGTTGTTTCTTCTGTATAATACGTATGCAGCAATATCGTCCTTGTCGCTTCTCTAAGTTGTTCGGTCTGTATAATTTACAGTTTGTACGAAGACTATATTTTCTTCTTTGCTTTTCTAGGCTTGTGTAAGTTGACCTTCCGTAAGTTTGTGCTTTTTCCGATTTGGTGGATGTATTTACAGAAAGTAATTAGTTTGTGGTTGTTGATCAGTATTTATTAAAAAGGGATCGTTCTCAACTTAAATCGTTGTTTTGTGTGGACAAGGGGGCTATAGCTTTGAAGTGAAAATAGTTGATATTTTGAGTTGATATTGGAGAATCTTCTATTTTCTATTATTTTTAAGATTCCTTCCTGAAAATCTTTGTAAACTGCTGAATAGCAAGGTTGGTTACAAAACATGGTTGACCGGTAATGAATCATAGGTTCTGAGATTGAAATGTTCGATTTTAATCCAGTGGGAAAGATGCAGGTTAGCGGACCATGCGGGTGAAACGTAGATGATGATGAGTCTAATATAAGACTTATGGATGAAGGTTTAGAGCTGTAGCAAGAGATGACTTGATTTACTAATCATACGCAAAAAATAGTACTTAATGAATTTGGCTTTTTTAGAGAGATCTTTGCATGTTCAGTGAAGGATAATTTATAGTCCGGTATTACGCCTAGGTATTTGATTTTTCAAGGAATTAGATTATTTTGGTTTTATTTGAAATTTTTTCGAAAAACATAATAACTTACATTTCAATAGGTTAATAGTAATCATTCAGTATTTGAACCCGGGTTGAACAAAGTGCATTTTATTTGGCAGGTGATTGGCGACAGATTTTTAGGTGTTGCTTGAGGCATATTATGGGGTGATGTTAGTAAATAGAGCAGGTTTAGCAGCTTTTAGAATTTTGGGGCTTGTCATTGATGTAAATTAAACATAAGTGTGGAGCAAGGCAGGAGGCTTTAAGTACCTCAGCGTTGATCGGCCTAGTACGTGAAATTTGATTATCTTTTGTAACGTAGAGGATACGGTCAGATAAGAAAGAGTTGGTGATGTCGATAAGTTGAGAGGGGCTTTCCATTTTATAGATAAAACTAAAAAAAATGCTATTTCTAAGTCTAAATGAATGGTTGCAGACTTGTCACTCTTATTGAGGTTGTTGAACATATCGTCGATTACTTAAATGAGTTGCGTGGACGTACTGTGTTTACTCTGAAAAGGTGATTGGATAATATTTTTGGATGGTGTGATTTTAAATCTAGTAAAAAGAAAAGTTTCATATGTGTAAAACGAAGACAACCAATCTAAAAATAATGATACTGTCTCAATTTTTAGTAGGAAAAACATGTTTAACCAAAACGGTTAGAGCCGATTCTTAAAGTAATTTTAAAGCAAAGACACTTATTAAAAAACAATAGAGTATCAAACGTTGGAGTACACATTCGGTTTTTGAATTTACTAATTTATTCATAATAAAGTTAGTTGTCTTATTTTTTTAACTAACAATATTATTTTTATAAGTACATTAAAATTCTGAAATTTGGATGAATTCAAAATTTCGTTTTTCTCTATTTAACAATAGGAGTTTTAACTTACTAAAAAATTAGTAGTATGTTAATGAGTTTTGGGTAAAGATAATTTTTTTTAGAAAATATTGTGTTAAATTGTACTGATACATAAATGAAATAAAAAATGCCCTGTATTTACACTTTTTTATAAACATTACATTTAGTTTGTATTAACACTTAAGAATCGGTAAAACTATAACTTATTAATGTGTTTTTCTTTAGTCATTACTAAAATTGCAAAATAATATATAACTTAATAGTTAGTAATTATTGATTGTTAAAAAAATTAACATATACTACATAAACTAGTTTCAAAAATACGTATCTTGCTTGTCCTTGATACTAACTAATTCTATTTATGGAATTTAAAAGAATATTAATATAAAAAAAAAATGTAATTAAAGTTAATTAAAAAATATTTTGATTTATTTAAAATGTAATTGTTTACAAGTGAATCAGTAATTACTACATTTATTCATTTGTAATATAAATATTAATTAAAAAACATATTCACATAGAACAAACAACGTTATTTAAAACAGTTATATTTTTAAGAAGCAAACTTAATTGGAGATATAATGTTTTCTAAATACTTAGATTATCTTCAAAGGTAGAAATTATATACACTTGCATTTTTTTTTTTCAATTACTTAAATAAAGGTTTTCTCTTAAATATTTCCCTAATAATAATAATAATTAAAATTTTTTTTTTTTTTTTATCACTTTTTGTGAATATATATTTTCTTATGGAAACCATTGGTGTGTCGTCTTTTGAACTCGTAAAATAATTACTTATAGAATATATACAATACACTATATCATATAGATTATATAATTATACACTGTAATTATACAATATGATTATAAATAAAATATAAAATTATATATAACATAAATATTACGCTATAAATATAATAATTTATTTTGACCGGGTCGATTTGAATATTGTCATTTAATGCACAAATTATTCTAAATCTATGTAGGCAGCACAGCGACCGGTGGCGTTCCTAGTCCATTTGATAGATCGCTTGCACTGAAAGAAGGACAATTAGCAGTTGAGTGGATAAGACGCATACATAAAAGTTGTCCAGGTTTGGTAAATAGTCCAAAAACGGCTGTTTTGCTGGGCTTAATTAGAAATGATTACATGTACACGCAACTCGAAGATCTCAAACCATATATCCAAGACGGCGGGTACACAATTTAAAAATAAATTATAGTCTAACCACAATAGTAATATCATATATTTTTTTTTTTTTTTCTTTAACTTGCATTGGTTTTCAGACATCTGCAGAATGACCTGTGGTGGTTACAACTCAGACCACTGTTAAAAATGTTGGACGAGCCAAATTATTGGAAACAATTTCAATAATTCCATATAAACTTTAAATGGATCTCGCATGTTTTTTAATTGACGTAACGATATCGATTTAGTCTCGTGTTAAATATAATAATATAAATAATTGTATATTGCGAATTGTATCAGAAATAAAATATTATTTTTCGAGTTTAGCACTACATTTCAGACTTACGAGTTATATTTTTTAAATATGATTTATTTATAAACAATGAAAATCGTAACACTATTTTTTTTTAATGATCGATTTTCAAATAAATTACACGACAATATGATTATTGTCACGTAACGACAATAATTGGCATACAGTTTATACGGTGGTATATACACTTAAATATGGATCTACACTAGGGTTCAGATTGATAAAATGAGAAACTGATGAATGAAGCTGTTATGGAATAGTATTATTTTATTTAAAACAATTAAATTAATATATTACCTTTAATGTTAATGGTATTATGGTAATACAATTATGTGTTTTTTTTTTTTTTATAATAGAATATTATTATGCTGAATTTTGCTCATAGTATGTTTTAGAATGTAACGATTTATTTTCGCATTCAAACCTAGCTAAAATAATAATGATAATACACTATCCAGTGGATGACTGAAGTGACGGTAGACAAACTTTCTTCGTCTTTATTTGAACAGATTGTATGTGAATGAGTTATATGCGTACAATTATCAAATATGAATATAAATATTTTTGATACTTTATGATTTGGTGAAGAATGATACGTTTTATTATATTTTGTAATAATAAAATTTAACTTATTTTCTATATTAAAATTTATGTTTTGTTATAACGTGCTATTTCCGCCAATACCCGCCTTGATGAAATAAATGGTGATAACAAGTTTAAAAAAAATATTCTTTCATATTTTTGTCGTTACGTACACCATCTATAGAGTGTATTGACAGTTTAAATAAGAACGATAATAAATGAATACTGTTTTTTTACAAAATTTTGAACTGAATTTTATGAGCTTTATGGACCATTTTACTCAAGAAAATTTTTAAAAATGTATAATATAAAACAGTACTTAAATAATAGTTTTCGAAACTCTTTTGTAGTAGTTATATACAAATAAATAAACCAGTAAATTTTGAGGAAATTAATATATTTTATTTTCTAAGCGTTTTTTTTTTTTTTTATATCATACGGTTTTCAAATAAACTAAAGTATGTTAAACGTTTTTGGAGTTTTTGTCATGGACGATCGAAGGACGCTCTACGTATACAACAAATTTGGCACCCGACAGTACTCGATATCCACACGACACTGCAGAGATTGAAGAGTTGTCAACAAGGACTGCGTCAAAGTCGGCCCCCAACGGGGCTCAAACCTTCACAACTCCACGAGATTTGGATTTTTTATTTTTTTTTTACAGTTCAGTACATTTTACCGAGGATTCGATATTCTTACGAATCCAGGATTAAGAGTTATGAATAAAGATTGCGACAAAGTCGGCCCCAACGGGATTCATACCTCCACGACCCGAGATGAAGTTGGTACTCGTACCTCCACGACTTCAACATTGGTCCAACGTCATTTGAAATCCACAAATTCTCAACGTCCAGTTTTCGATATTGTGTGTGTGTTCGGGTGATATTTATACTAAAGGTTGGTTTATATAGGCACATACCTACGTTATATTTTTCCTGTGTGAAAGGGGTTTTGTTTTTCGTATTTTTGTGTGTTAGAAATTTTTTTTGGTCAATTTTTCCCTCCTGAGATTAGGGGGATCATCGTATTTTACGTGTAAAAATGCATTTTTCGATTTTTTTTTTCCGTTCTATGTTTTCTGTAGAAACAAAACACCCACATTTTCCGTGTCTGATTGATGCGATTTTTGTGTGCCAGAGATAGGTAAAATCTTTTTGAGTTTATGAATAATTATGCTTTCTAGGTTTTTGTATGTTTTCTATATATATAATAAAAAAAAAAAAAAAAAAAAAAAAAAAAAAAAAAAAAAAAAAACATACATTTTTCCGTATCTGATTAATATACAATTTTCAATGTACCAAAGATAGTTTGGTACATATATTTTTTATTACGCGTGTAAAATTCGTTTTCAAATTTTTATTTTTATGTTTTTCGTCTAGGTTGTTCGGATACACAATTAGACTCTTTTTACTATTAAATTTAATTGAATACGCAGCTTGAATTTAGTAGACTGTAATTTTTATTCTGTATTTTTTAAATACAAAAAACATTTTTTTACGGGAGCTCGGTGTCGTGCGCTCACATGATTACTTCCAAACTGATTAGATTTACAGTGCGGCACTATCGGTGATATTTTACTACCTATCTGTCTAACCGACCGACGTAGTGTCATCTATCCCGATCGGTTTACATTTAATTTTTACGATCATTTACTTATTATAACTTTGTCGTCGACACCGAACATGCCGCCCGCCTTTTTGCCTAATTTGTTTCAAATTAATGTAATGTAACGTAATATTATTTATACACAAAAAAAAAAAAAATTACAACTCGACCTTTATTTACCAAAAAAAAAAAAAAAAAAATTTTTTTTTTTTATTCTGCTGAATTATTCTCTAAGGGTAAAGGACACCACTTTCTGACCGCACGAGAAACAGTGCCAACAGCCGTTTGGACTTCTGCGACCCGAATAACTCCATCCTTGCCGTTCGTTACCTTGGATACTTGTCCCATACGCCACCGTAAAGCCGGAAGATTATCATGCTTTGATAGGACCATGGAACCGATTTTTAATTTCGGACCTCTGTCCTTCGCCCACTTAGATCTCTCTGGTAGTTCAGACAGGTCTCCACTACCCCATCGTCTCCACAAGTTATGAGAGTATTGAGATACTGGACGCCGTCTGGTTAGACGATTTATTGGAACCGATGTTTCGTCGATTTCAGGTATTGCTGTCAGAGAGTTTCCTATTGATGAATAGGAGTAAGAGTGATTAGATCCGTCGGATCTGAGGATCAGAGGACGACTATTCAGACAAGTCTCGCCACGTGTGAGTATCGTATTCCGGCTTCCCACAAGCCCCCAAAATGCGGTATGAACCTCCCACTCTACACGCCTAAGTTTGCTAACGTTTCGTCCGTCGACTTTCGTTGTTCGTCGTTTTGTAACAAATTGTATAATTCTTTTAGTTATAACGATTTTTTATAATAAATTACCATACTTTTACCGCGACGAACAAAGAAACGATTTAGAGCGCCTATAGGAAAGCTTCGGTAGGTACTTGAAAAATCGCTTACTAGCTCTAAATGTGTAGAAAAACAAATTATAAAAACAAACGCCTTTATCGTCGGTGAGTTTTTTAGTAATCCGGATTTTATTAAAACGGTCCGGCATAGTGGACACCACGCACTTGTGAAGGGCGCGACCTGGTTTCACTCTTTCTTTAGGTAGATGCAGTGGTGGATTTGGGGAGGGACGCAGGGGGACGGAGCTACTCTTCATTTTTTTCATGTTGAACAGCGTACCCCTTAATTTATTTATCAAGAAACGCAATGTTTGTTTTAATTTTTATTTAAAATTTTTAAAAATTATAATTTGTGTTTGGAAAAATCTTGAAATTACGAAAATGAATGTTTTTTTGTCCTTATCACATAATTGGTTTTAGATAAAAAGCATGATATAAAATGTCGAATAGTTGATGATCTTATTAAATCGTATTGGTATCATATAGGTAATAAATAATCTTCATTATCCGTGAATGGCTAAAGCCTAAAAGGATGGCGAAATCAATGATGCGACACCGATAAACTACATTTCGGTCTACACCTACAACTTCCTCGATTGTTCGTTTAATAGGAAAAGTGTTAAATTATTTTGAAAGAGTAATGCATAAACTATGCTATCTTGATAATATGTAACCTAACAATGATGTAAAAAAAAATGTCGGATTTTTCTACTCATTCGTGTTCCGTAATAATCTAAAACGTTTTTTTTTTAAATGTCCCCCGGTTAAGCAACTTTGGATAGGGGGTGTAGCGGACGAAGACCTCTGCGGTTTATTTTTTCTCTAATATGTCCCGGAACGCTGATTTTCGAACTATAAGCTCGGAGTCCGTCCTTATTTTTTTTTCCAATTCAACCACTGGGTATAGATGTAACCCATTATAGGTTTGTACGATGACTCGAAACGTACGATGCATTTTTGAACTATCATCCGTGTAATATTTCGTCCATTTATCGGACAATAGTTTTCACGTATAGACGCTAAAACGGCTCGAGGACCTCCGTGTGTCAAGTTTTCGTGCTCGAATTTTGTGTAAACAGACTTTGTGACGGTAGCACCTCGGGATGGCGCTGAAAAATGCTTATAGACGCCGTGTATTTTAATCTTCCACCAACCCTCATTACACCCAAGGTTGGGCAAGTTCACGATATTTTTTAACTCGTTAAGTTAAGTTAATTGAAAATAATATAAGCTGAGTTAAATTAAAAGTTACTGGTATATTTTCTATTGACTTTTAAAGTTAAAAGTTAACTTTGACAAACAAAAATATATGAAATAAAAATACGACACGTCATTTTAAACCACATGCATAAATAAGAAATTAGAAAACAACTTCTAACCGCCGAGATTCCTACATTACCGTTTGATTCACACTAATGTAGTACGAAATGAGCAGTACCTACTACTTCAATATATTTTCTATACCGGATGGACATAAATACCAGCCTCCGTGTAATTAAAAAGACCTGGCTCAGCCCAATGTTCGTGATTTTACGTTAATTTTAATAAATAAAATTAACATATTAAGTTAAAAGTTATGTAACGTGATTTATGTCATTTGGTGGTAAAACACCTTTGCATTTCTGTTTCGGCTTCAAACAATTTGCTTTGAAACGTAAACAATGACAAAATGTTCGAGTCATTTTTTCATCGAAGAATATTTATGAACGATTAAATCTCTTTCTGATGTAGTTAAACCACAAACCAACTAAACAACTCACTGAACGACTGTTCGCTACCACTACTACGTTCGTGAAACGTTCAGTGCAGTGTTAATGTGTTCATTTGAGTATGTAATCAACGAGGAGCAGTTTGGCAGATATTATATGCTCAAGTCTATAACGTATCTTTCTGCCTATAAAATCAAATTAAGCTTGGTGATTACACCGACGACGATTAAACGAATTTAACCATGAAAATATAATATGAAGTCTATGCATTCGTTTTTGGAATTTTGGGAGATATTCAAAAACTATATCGTCGTCTATATTTGTTCCCGAAGTGGTTATTACCCTGGGAAATACCATAGCTTCGTTATCACGAATTATTTCAATATTATTTTTCTTAATTTAATATACGATTTTATTTCGTGATAACAGCAGCTATTAAAACGATAATGCGTATGTTTTGATCATTCGGGCTATTTTTTGATGAAAATGTAAAACATGACCGACGAATTTGTCAAACAAATTCGATCGTTTACAAGGCTCGTTTATGCGCTTCTTTTAGGATTATCATAATCCCAACGATATTAATTATAATATGCGCGCGTATCGAGTTTAAGCATTTTTATAGTCGATTCTGACGTTTATTTTTGTTATTATGAACACGTTTTCGGCCATAAAAAACTCAATCCAATCACTACACGTATACACATTTTTTTTATTTTTTTTTTTATTAAATTCTATTTAGTTGGTACTTTACGAAAATCATTTTTCGTTTTTCTATAGTCAATAGAAAACAAATAATACCTCATTTTCAAATCATAAAAATTAATAATGTATCCTATAATAATAACGAATTATAAAAATATTATTGAAGAGGATGTTCTTCCGGTTTTGTGCGGGATAAACGTATTCAAACAGTGTTCATTGGTACAGTGATGATGATATTATTATGCAATACGTCGAGCAAGATTGTATCTATGTCTTGGCGTTTTATTTTTTTTTTTTATAACACTATATAATAATATTTTATAAATAAATAAAATATGAAAAAAAGACAAATGTTAACACACTAATAATTTTACTTACTACTTAATATAGGTACTATCTCGAAAACATAATATCACTATGACACGGATAAAATTATTTTTACATACAGAAAATCTTAAATTGATACATTTATTATAATATAGTAATAATTAAAACGAATTTTTTTTTCGATAATAATTTGATATTTGTAGTAATTAGGGATAATATATGGATTTAATTCGATATAATTAAATAGTTTTGTGTGATTAATTAATTTAAAAAAACATTTCATAAAATAAGAAAATTTTTTTTTTTAAATATCGATTTATTATAAATTGTTTTTTTTTTTGTTATTTCGGAGTTCGGATGGAAGTGATCAGTAACCATGTATATACTCTGAAACTTTTGTCTTACGTCAAATTTTACCACTGATTTAAATGCAATGTTTTATAATGTATTATAAATTAATTACATTTTTTTTGTTTCTAAACATTAATTTACTTTTCACCAATTTAATGGCTCATTATTTGAAAATTTCTTTGTATTTATTTTATTTATTATTACATAATATTTATATTATATATTTACGTCCAATAAACAGACGTTATACATTTTATTATAAACACATATTATAAATACTTTTTTAATATGAATTGTATACCTATATGATAATAATAATAATAATAATAATAATAATAACGAATTCAACATAAAAAGGAATATTTTATTGTATTAACACTGATAATAATTTTTAATTTGACATTCATTAAATCTCGAATCTAACATCGATATACAACATTTATTTTATGTTTAATATATATTTTTTTGTAAAACCATTTAATAGTAATGTTAATAATTGTAATAATTACATTAGTAATAAAAACAAACAATTGTAATATAATAATAAGAAAATAATAATTATAGAAAATACAATAAAAACACTAGTAATGATAATAATAGTAAATAATGATAACAAAATAATAATAATAATAATAATAATAGTTTTAAAAAAACAACACAAAAATGGTAAAATTATTTATACTCAATAGCATACTCTATACGGGACAGGTCTAGATCCACGGCCAGAGCTTATAGTTCCATTATCCTCTTCATCCGTATCATTTTGGGAATATGTTCCATGATGCTGTATAGGCATCATGAATGTGGTCTCGTGTAAGTTTGTACTTCTACAATCTCTGGAGCTTTGATTGGATCCACGCCTAGAACTACACGATAACACATTTAGTGAATATCATAGAGAAAAATATATTCATTTTAATATCGAAAAAAATATTAAAGATTATCTAAATGATTTCAGAAAAACGGATTTGTGTTAGATATGGTATTACAATGATGTGTTTTTTAATTTTTTTACTTTAATTTTATGCACACACAGCGGGCATAGGGTGTAATGTCAGAGTGTTCTGGTATAGAGGTACATGTTTTTGATAGTAAATTCCATTTGGTTGGTATTTTACAGGGGTAATTTTTGGATTTTCTAATTGGTTTTCGTAGGCGTAACAAGACACGATCTTCTACGAGGAAAATAACATTTATGGATATAAATTAGAAAATAACAAATAAACTACTCAGAGATACTACCTGTATAGTTGGTATATACAATTTAGATAAACCAATAAGGACAGAAAATAATGATTGATCAATATTATTTATAAGTTGGAAAATTAAAATTCCATGTAACTTGAATTTTACGCCAAATATTTACTACTATGTATGTTTATTTACGTCGTATTTTTTTTTTTTTTTTTTAATTTATTATATAAATTCTAATAGTAATATTCGTTCTATATTTACCGAAGCTTCGCTCAGTTTTTTTTTTTTTTTTTTATCGACATAAATGATTTATCATTAGATTTAAATTCAACATATTATCTACTACCGATATTGCACCCAACGAGCGAAATGCTTCCACCTCTTACTAAAAGTCGTTTTAAAATTTAAATTTATGCACGACAGAGCATTATCAATTATATCCAGGCTATTTCATTTTCCGTACCTATATGTTAATTTAAATAAAGTATCGTCTTGTTAATATACAATCATGTAATATCTTTGCTTTCAAGTTTAAAACAATAAGAATAATACACTGTTCTAACTGAGGACTAAAAGGCGATGGACCAATTTTCATCAACTGAATATCTGGACGAATATTTTGTATTCATAACGTTGGAAGTGCCGAATTAATTTATACAATAAGTGTAATAAATTTATGTATATACAATTTATTAATTATATTTGAAGTTCATGGTATTGAGTAAGTGATTTTACAACAAAGTTCATTTTTACTAAACACTACTCATACTGTTTCCAATGGATTTCACATTGTATACTCAAATAAGGATTTTGAAACTAGATATTTATAGATTCTACTAAACTTTCTCGAGGAAACTGACTCTTATAAATTATATTATTTTCACTTTTAGTAATTTATATGATTCCAAAATTTATAGTTATGTTTGACTTTTAAATTAATACCTGTCCGTATAGTAGTCTAACTTATAATTAATATTCACGAGTTAAAAACAATGATTAATTTGTCTAGCTTCCTTAGGGTATTTATTAGATATTTTGAGTTGGACTGTATATCAAATGTCTATATTAAAGATTCAATTGTATCTAATATCTTGTATCATGGTACATATTATGAAAGTATCTTATATCTAGATAAATTTTATTCCAGTATCTTGTATATTTTTATATTTAAAGATACAACATACCTTTATCATAAAAATTACATAGTTGGTAATTAATTTCTTCCAATAATTAATCGGATACCAAAAAAATACTACGATAAAGGAAAAAAAAATTGTTGTCACTTCAATATTTTATTAGTTTTCATAAAAAATACAGACAATTTTTTAAATAAATTTTAGTCTAAAAATTTAAAGCATTTCTATGTAATAATAGGTATATTGAATTATATTAAATTAAATTGCAACCCTTTGTAATATTTATAAAAACTGTCACTCTTTAAAATATCATAACTATTATTTATACTCGTAGTTATATTTAGAGTGATTTAACACGTTGATAGAAAACGCACGAGGGTAACTGTTGCAATAGTCACTGTCGCACTATCATGCATGCATGATAATGTAAAAGTTGCTGTCCTGAAAGTGCGAGAGTCCGAATCCCCAAACTTTACAAGAAAAATTACATGATTTGGTTAGAGACTTGAACTATCCATTGGATATAGCAAAGTTACTTGGGTTCAAATCAAAATACAAGAATATTTTAGCTCCAGATGTTAGTATTTACTGATATCACTACGAACGGGAACTTTTTGAAAAAGAAGAAGATAATTACTCTATGGTTTTCTGTAACAACATCTAGTCAGTCATGGAGTTTTATGGCATTAAATATATACCATCTGAATGTGTATCCATTCCGATAGCTCTCTCAGTTTATTTAAAAGAAACCTACGCGAATATGAAAAGTATCTTAAAAAATATTGAATACGACACTCACAAGTGATTAATTTGTGGATTCACTCAAATGCCTTATTTGTATGTGAATAGGATAGTAGCGATAGTGATAATCACTGGAATGTCAATGTTTGACTAAAGAGGACACAACTGACGTTTGATTCGAAAAATGTCATCAATTATTGAACCCCGAAAATATGTTTCTTCCATCTATACACGTTAAACTTGCCATGTTAAAACAGTTTGTCAAGACATAAAATAAAGAAAAGCTATCTTTCCAGTATCTAGGGAAAACATTTTCTAAAATTATTTCATAGAAATCAAAGAAGAATGCATTTTATTTGGTTTAAAAATCTACTATCGCCGATTTACCGAGACTGAGTTCGAAAAAACCAAAAAAGTTCAGGAAAAATAGCATGGATACGCTTCAATTCCAATCAATTGTCAATAGATTTTGTCAAAGATCCCAATTTTAAACATTAGGTTCCACACTGATATCAGATTAATATGGATCCTACCCGGGTTAATTGGAACACTACTATGATACCAGACTACTGCTGGAATCTCATGAAGGATTGCGATCTAGGAAAATTAACACCAAGGAAGACAAGACAAAAGAAATATTTAAATTAATTACATCATTCATTGAATAATTAATATTATAGTTTACATAGTTTTACTTGAATCTAAAAAGTTTTTTCATAATCAATATGAATTTTTTCCCTGCAGACCCCTTTTGAAATCTGGTTATCTTTCTCCAAAAGTAAAAGAGCGATTGTTGAATAATCTATATGTGAGAGAGAATAACTGATTTCAGATTTTAACTCAACATGAAAAATACGTAAATACAACTTTTTTTTTTTATCATTGCTTTTAAAATGCAACACTGTGATTATTATTTAGAAAAATAGTGAATATTTTTTTGAAAGTACCTTATATCTTTACTACATATGAAATATATCTTGAATTTCGTATCAAGATATATAAAATAAATATATCATCTATTAAAATACAGTTTTTAGTATCTTATACAATCTTGTATAACTTAGTATGACTTACTCGGGCAAGGGCAACAATCTTCTTGATGGTTTTTTAATTGGTTCGCATGTTTTTGAATTTCTTTCAATGTCATCTGTATTACACATAAAATATACGTTATTTATTAGTAAAAAAAAAACACTAAATTACACATAGAAATAAAATTACTCTTAAAAGCGTAAAATAATACCGGATTATATTTTGATATACTTGGGTGAAAGTTAGTGTATATTCACTCTGCATTTTAAGAAATTCCAATACTGCTTGAATTTTTCTAAATATTCCCCTTAAATTGTTACGAAACTCTTAGAAGAGAAAGATTTTTTCTAGTATCTCCAGTGGTCCGATTTCAATTATTTTAAAAGATTTGTATTCATTATTCATTTTACTAGGTTATGTAGGTAAAATTTATAACGTTTTACAACTTAATATAGATATATATTATATGTAATTTATAGAAATATATATTTTTAATTAATTGATTTTAATGCTTATAATAATGAAAAAAAAATAGTTTACCACCATAACCTAGGAAATAGGCTTATAAATGCTATCGTATTTTCAAAATAGGAATCGACTATCTGAATGTACTAAAACCAATTTTCTGCTTATTGGTATACAAACACAAAAATACACGGTGTTTCATATATCACAGTTTTATTGAAAAACAATGTATTCGGACAAGTTAAGATAAATTAAACTGGAGTGACCATATTTACAAAATTTAAAAAAAAGGGAATAGGCCATTTCAAAACATTTAAGAAATCGTTTTAGAAAATAATAAATATGTATGGACATTTAAAAAGTCGTTTCGGTTAATAAAAAAAAAAAATGAACAAATATGGGTTTTTAAAACAGATTATATCTTAGGTGTTTTGTCGAGAAAACGGGGCATAAAGTAGAAGTAGATACGTATGGTTACTCTAAATTAATTCATTTAGTTAAAATTAAAATTGAATAATTTAATAGTTAACATAAAATAGATAAAAAAAAAAAGTAAAGTTAAAACAAATTTATAAAGATTTTTTTTTTAATAGAAAAATAATTGGGATTAGAGATTTCATTAATCATTAATATAGGCTTATGTTCCTTCTTTTAATATTGAAAAATTATTTTTTATGAATCTTAATTAATTTAATGTATATTTCAAACAATTACAAACAATTCACAATTGTTCATTTGAATTTCCATTCCCATAATGTATCAATATTTAACCAAATGGAACATAATTGACTAATTAAGTTGAATATTTTAAAAAAATTAACATTTTAATGCAACTTTAACTTTTAGACCTAAAAGACCTTATTTCATTCTAACTAAAATAATACTAAATCTATTTTTTGCATTTTTATATTTTGTATATTCTTAACTTTTTTAACTTGTTTTGTATATTTAATGCATATTTGTATTTTTAACGCATATTTTTGTTTTTACCTTATATTTTTACATATTTCTAGCTTTAAAAATTTGTGAAATCATTGTTTTTGAATATTAAATATATTAAAATCATAAGTAACCACTTTACATTGTATAATAAAGTAGATTTTAACCTATAATAATGTCCACTTATATCACTTTTATTATAATAAAATCTATTTTTAAATGCATATTTTGATGGTTTTTTGTGCATATAAATCCGTTCTATAATTATAACTATATTTAAAATAATAGTAATATTAGTTATATTAAAATATATAATTGTTGTTACACATTGATGAAACAAACGCTATTATAAAATAAATTAACAAAAATAAAATTATTTAAGCAAAATAATTTAATAAATATTGAAAAAATGTAAAATGAAAAATGTTAGGTATATAAATAAGCGACAGAATTCATAATATGAATTAATGAAGTAATAAATGATTGTTATATATTTGATATTTATTTTTGGATTTACACTGTAAAAATATAGTTGAAAATGACGAACTATTATCAGTTAACAAACAAATTTACCATTTGTTA
>JAIPRL010000755.1:77263-92254 GCA_025469235.1 Pemphigus obesinymphae | reverse complement strand
TTCTGCTTATTGGTATACAAACACAAAAATACACGGTGTTTCATATATCACAGTTTTATTGAAAAACAATGTATTCGGACAAGTTAAGATAAATTAAACTGGAGTGACCATATTTACAAAATTTAAATTTAAAATTACATATTTTTGTTTTTACCTTATATTTTTACATATTTCTAGCTTTAAAAATTTGTGAAATCATTGTTTTTGAATATTAAATATATTAAAATCATAAGTAACCACTTTACATTGTATAATAAAGTAAATTTTAACTTATAAAAATGTCCACTTATATCACTTTTATTATAATAAAATCTATTTTTAAATGCATATTTTGATGGTTTTTTGTGCTTATAAATCCGTTCTATAATTATAACTATATTTAAAATAATAGTAATATTAGTTATATTAAATAAATATATAATTATTGTTACACATTGATGAAACAAACGCTATTATAAAATAAATTAACAAAAATAAAATTATTTAAGCAAAATAATTTAATAAATATCGAAAAAATTTAAAATGAAAAAATTTTAGGTATATAAATAAGTGACAGAATTCATAATATGAATTAATGAAATAAAAAATGATTGTTACATATTTGATATTTATTTTTGGATTTTCACTGTAAAAATATAGCTGAAAATGACGAACTATTTACCATTTGTTACATCAATAATATTTTATCACAATGCTATAATTAATATTACATAGGTAGTCAATTTGACAGTAAGTTGTCAACTATTATATCCACTCAATATGTAAAAAAAAGTATATCAATTTAATATGTATTTTGTTAAAATAATTATTATTTTATTCTCCTAATAGTTAGGTAATTATACATAAATAAAAGGTTGGTTATGTAACCCTTTAATTTATATGACAATAAGTGATTGTAAAAAATCAATATTGAACAAAATGATTATCGGCTTTATAGTCGGAGTTATTTTGTTAATATAATTGTTAATTCTCTCAATATCGTCTAGTGATTTGTTCAGTAAACATATAAGAAAGTAAATGGCGTACATTTTCTTTGTACGCGTGTTACATTAAAATGACGTGATACCAGCATTTGCCATCTCCATCCGCATTTTAATCATAATTATGTAACTTCTAATATTATAGTAAGTTAACCTATTAATAAATGTATAGACGAGAGCATTATCCATGGAATATAGTGTCGTTTTTTTTTTTTGAAAAATGTAATATTAAAGGAAAATAGGTAAATCTGTTTACAAATTAAATATATTGGAAAAATGACGACGTCAAAGCATAGACGGTATTGTTTTAAATTATAAATTTAGTAATAATTAAATTTATTATGATATTAGAAACGACTAAAATTTATGATAAAAATTCTAAACGTAAATTTTTTATATGATTGTCTACAATGAAAATATTTCATTTGGTATTTTTTTTTTTTTTATATACATTATATTCCTATATTTTTTTAATATGTTTAAATAATAAAATTAGATTTTAATTTTTCTTACAAAGTCTATTACAGGAGTGCTTTATATAACGAATAAATTTCTATGGTATTTTTATTCAATAATCGTTTTTGTGAATTACGAAAAATCAGCAGTTACCAATTGGAAATTACTTACAAGTAGAATGATTTTTGGATATTTTAAATAGATTTTTTTTTTAATAATATTTGATTCGCGGTATCATTACGTGGAGATGCATTTTCGTTTCACACGTTGTACTCAATTGTATAGGTATATAATATTATAGTAGAAATAATTATTAAAAACACTACGAGTAACAAATCCCTTAACGATTATACTCACAAAACTCGTGAATAGAACTATGACTTTTGGAATTCTCGTTGTTATTGTCCGAATAGGATGGTCCGCGTTTCGGTATTGGCCGCCTCAGAAAGTTCGTGTAGTCCACCTGCGAACAGTACTAAAAATAATTTATAATATCACGATAGAATCGTCGATTTTTCAATGTTCACTTCAACGTGCACGTTCAACGGGAATTAATCAAAGGACGGGGTTCGTGTCGCTTACCATTCGGTTACAGTTGCACATCTCCAAGTTTTCACCGCAGTTGGTACAAAAATACTGTTTATTGATTTTCGGTGATTTAGGTGCAATTTGAAATGTTGCGTACGGCGAGATTTCGTTGTAATCTATAATAAATAATATTAACGTTAGTAACCCATAACGTTGTACGAATAACGATGTATATTATAATTTAAAAAAAAAAAAAAAACCCTCTCATAACGACTATAGATATGGTTAATAATGAAAAATTGGGGTAAAGAGGTACAGGTGAATCACTCGCCCCGATCATTGGACAGGACATTCATGTCCTGTATAATAAATTTATATAAAATTTAAATTTATTTAAATTAACGGCAGTGGTACGTCTCATTATTTTTTTATCGATTACATCACGTTCTCCTTTTCACCTTCTCCTCTTCCGCTTCATCTTTGACTGACGTCTCTCTCCTAACTGTTTTATGGACGATCACCCTAGACGTAGTCCTCTGCTTCCACTTGACTCCATCTCCAGTTCATCACATAACACTTTATATTTTACACCCCCCGGCTCATTTTTGGTCTTCCTATTTCCTACACACTCGTTCAACAAATATTTACTTTACTCTATTTATTATTGAATTGTTTTATTGAAATTTGACGTTAAGTGGTGGTGGTGGTGGTGGTGGTGGTTAATTTAGTATTTATTTTACTTGATTCCTCGTTGGTCAGTATAGTACTTTTCGACTTAAACGGTGTACACGTTTCGTAGGCGTCCGAATGTATTTCCGACTTGGAACAGCTGTTATTTTTTAATATCATATTATTCGCTTCCAGGTGACGTTGATTCTTTTTATACATGTGCCCTAAATATTACGATAAAACACGCATAATTTAAAATGAATTTTATTTATAATATAATTGATGGACAAATAAATACATTGCAAAGTGTGGGCGCACACACGTAGGAAACTAAAATTTTTTATTTTTGTACATAAAGTTATATAATTTCCATGTAATTTTGCATTTTTTTTTTCCTGATCCAAAGCAAACAAAGACTTACGTTTTTTCACTATCCTACGATTTTCAATACGTTTTATGGTTTTTATATTTTTTAATATTATATTACGTTGGGGATAGGAGGGCAAGTTAGCGCACGGAGTAAGATAACGAATTTAAATTTAAAACCGTTCAACAACATTTGTGAGTGTCTGAACCAATAAATAATTCATTTTTCACTATAGTTTTATAACTTTTTGATAACTGCATATTAAATGATAATCGATTAATATTTTATTAAATGTTTTGACGGTAATGTTATTATATGTGCACAATTCTCGAAATTAAGATTTTACAAAAATATAAATAGGTGTTCTAATAATTTGATGTATTATTATAAATGTAAATTATAAATTGAAAATGTATTATTATAATCCGTTGTGTAGACACGTGTAAAATGTGAAAAAATTAATTCTCAATAGATAAAAATTGGTTAAATGTTTTAGGATACTTGAAGTCTATAGCCTTCACTAGTAATTATTGGCTTAAAATACATATTTTTGTGTTTGGTACGATATTTTGACAGAATCTACTAGATTAAAATCTTGACCTATCAAATTCAGACGATTAAAGTAGTTATATATATTTTAGTGAGTCATTTTCATATTTGAATTTAGATTAATGTACGTATATGAACTCGACAAATCAATTACCTCCTAATATACCTATTAACTTAACTAAATGGTAATAAAAATTTACCATAAAAATGATGTTTTTACAATTTATGCATATAAATGTGTAGTTAAATTAAGTAGTTAAGTTTGAAAAAAAATTCGAGTTATAGTTAAAATAAAGAAATAAATTATATTTGCAATATGCGAGTTAGCTAACGTTAGATTTTATTTTTATGAAAAGTTGAGACGGTATTTTCTATTATTATTATAAATAGAATAGAAACACTATTGTAAAAAAATTTTATTTCACAAACTATAAAATCTTAAAGTATAATATACATTATGACATATTATATTTTATTTTTTGTCTTTTAATACTATTCAATATTATTTCATATAAACGAACAGTTAATTAAATTCATTATATTTTAAACCCTTAAACATCGCAATTTTTATAATTTAATTAATATTTTGAACTTACGGTATTTATAACATATTATCAGTGAGATACTGACGCCTATAAGAGATAAAACAGCCAATGCAATTGGCCACATGACGGCTATATTGTAAATCGTATGCATTATCTTGTCATTCACCGATAACGCTTCTTTATCGAAATTTCCTAAAAATAAAAAATAGACGATTAAAGTTAAATTGTTTAAAAACCGTTTTTTTTTGTATAAATAATATTTTAGTTTATCAATTTTAGAGTATAGGTTTTTGTACACTTTGTATGCTATATTATAATGTTCTATACCAACCTCCATAAGCAGTCAAGGTTGACGCAGTGTACATAGTTGATGCCATACCAGCAGAATTGAAACATTTTACTAAAATGTTATAGCTTGTTGATGAACTTAACGTTTCGATGGAGTAAATTCCGTTTGGAGATATGTTTTCATTGACTAAAAAAGTAATTATTTATTTGAAACCATTTATTAATGGTATGAATGTTTGTAATACGTGAGCTCATAATCAACATATAGGCTTTAAACCACCAATTTTGGTCACTTTTCATATACGATTTGTTAATAAATTGAACTGAGTTGTATAACAGATATTACACTTAAATTTAAGTGGATATTGCTGAAGTGGAACATAAAATTATAGTTGTTTTAAAAATCTTTAAAGGAACCCGAGCTCTTATTGAACTTTATGTATTATAATTTTGACATAGGTTAGTATTTAGTAAAAATTTAAAATATATTTGAAAACCTTGACTTGTAGTTTGGTTTTTTTTTTTTTTACAAAGAACCAGAATTGAAGCCGAAATTTTAAAATTTTATTTGTAAAAAAGTAAAACAAAAACTTGATAACTTTAATGATTTAACCACTTAATATAAAAATCTTCAAAGGTTCTAAATTAGTAAGTATAACATTATAATTTTATAAAACTTTGGATGCGGTATCTTTATAAGTAGAATCGAGTTTGTATGCATTTTCAAAAATTTGTTTAGAAGAGAGTAAATATATTATATGGTTTAAACATTTTACCTACTTTAATTTTCAAGATGATGTTTATGATCAAATGTTAAATTTATCTCTTTAAATTTTAACTTAAAATTGAAGTTTAGATTTTAATATTTATGAAAGGAAAAGTATAATTATAATTATAGTTATGATTAAGGTATAATTATTAAATTCAAATTTGTTCATGTTGTCGTTCTTCTTGTAATATTTTGCATCTATGGTATAAATATATCCATTTTAAGAAAATAGTATTATGAATAGTTAAAAATTATAAATATATGGTATATTATTTAATGACCTAAAAAGTTAATTATTTTTAATAATGGTTTTGTTAACTTTATTTTGTTAAAAAAACGAACAATGTTTGCATGTAAATGCATATATATATTGAATAAGAGTATATTTTTGCATATTTCTTGAAAATTTCAAGGGGTGCATATTTCAATATGTTTTTTCACGCAGAAATGCATATTATTTTAAGATTTTCTAGTGCATGAAAATCCGGGATTCACTTATAATCTTTTCGAAAATTCCATGTTATAACCCTGTACAGGTTCCAAATCAACATTTACGTTTTTACGATTTATTACATCTTACCAGCTATCCATTCCTTCTCCGTGGCCAATCGCTTGTAAACGGAAAAATGTGTGATCGGACAATGCTTGGATTTCCATTTCTGCAGATGAATCAAAAATCCGGAAACCATCTGTTCGATAGCCTGAAACGAGCACACGCACAACGCATCAGGTTAGAATTCGAACAGCGCGTATTGGAATTAATTAAAAAATATCACTTCGTTTTGGAGTGGAGCGATTGGCGTTTTCCCTTGCAATGTTTTCACGTTGAACGGTCTGCTTTGCATTCCGTGGCCCACTCGATTACTGGCCGAAATGCTGAACGCGATCGTAGTGCCACATTTGATGTTTGGCAATGTGAATTCGTTCGAATGCGATGGTAAAGATATTTCGGTATACATATTTTCGGGTTCCTGTAGATTTAGTTTAAGTGTACTTTGCGTCATTTTCTTTTTCAACACGAAACCTGTCGAATTTACTTACGTTAATGTATTTGTACGAAAGTAGATACTGCTGAACCGCGTACGTATTCGGTGCTTTCGTCCAGTTTACGGTGACATTTGTCCAGGATACATTAACTATACCCAGGATTGGAGGTTTTGGAGGCTCTATATGAGAACATGACATTTTCGAATTATTTATACATATAGTATGTGTTGGGATTGTACTTCGAAAAAAAAAAAGGTCATTTTAGTCGCATAATATACAATATCATCAATCTGCAGGAAATAGTGCGGGCAACTTTATTTCCTGCAAATAATAATAGCCGAAAACAGACTAGTCCATCAAAGCCTAATTTATCCTAAAATATTATAAAAGTGAAATTTTGACTTTTGGATGATCAACTAAAACTGGAGCTGATAACCGAACAATTATTAGCAGAAAACCCGAACAGCAGATAACTATTATTTCTAGACACTTTGCGAGTAATAGAAAATATGTTAAAACTACCATGAAAAAAAAAAAAAAACAGGGAAGCATTTCGCACGTCCTGTAGAATATAGGGGGAAGAAGAAGTTGGTCCTTAATCCCTTTGGTACTTGGACAGGATAATTTAGTACCCACTATTATTTTAAATTAATTATAAATAATTGCATTTGATATACGTATACATTTCTGAGCTGTGCAATTTGTGTTTTGGGAGGAGAATCAAAAACTGACCGTTTTAAAGGAAAAACTATTGAACTGTTTACTATAAAAAGCTCTTCTTTAAATGTAGTTTAAATTAAATTTACTAGATATCATACTTAATTTCACAAAGGATTTTAATTTTTATTCTCCATTAAATGCATTTCGAGAAATAGTATAAACCTTATATATTGGTATATATTATATTTATATTATTTTGGACGTTAAACAAATTTTAAACACACTTACCCTTTTCTTCTTTGAAAAAACACATTGTGTATATCGTTACACACGAAGGAACTAAAAAGTAAATATGTTTGCTCACCTTGCCTCCCTTAAATGTTTATAGACGTATACATAAATCATACACCGCATAAAAGGTAGTTTTCTTCACGCTTAAGAAAACCACTAGAATATTGAGAAATTACAAAAAAAAAAAATTATAAATAAAGAATAATATTATGATATTGTCATATAAAACGTATAAAACGTATAAATAATTTATTTCCTTTGCATTTGTACACCGTAAAAAAGGTAATTTTTGTTCAAACTTCAGGAAACTAATGGAAAATAAAAAAATAACCTCTTGAAAGTACAACCTTGAAATTAATTTCCTATTGTAATCTTATAAACGTCCAAGCTCTTATACTTGACTCCTTCTGATCGAAGAGTTGCACACAGATTAGTATAGACATCCTCGTTAAAACCAATAACTACGCTCAGAATTATAAAATTAAAAGAATATAAAAATATGGTTTTATCGATTCCAGACATAATGTTTTGCGAAACATAGCCAACCACTCAAGAAGACGATAGAATATCAATTTCAGAAAATATCCATAGAATATGTTATATGTTAATAAAAGATAAAATGCGAATTAAGCAAAGAAGTTGTGCGTTATTTTTGAGGCCCGGTTATAGTTACAGGTTTTATCCGGTACAAGATACTGAACCGGATATCGTTCGTTGTGAGTAGAAACTCAGTATTGACGTGGGCTTTGAAATTTAAGGTTCAAGAGACAAGATGGCCGGGGTCGACCAAAGTGAAGATTGATCAAGAACAAATACGACTATCTGGAAAGTAGCATTAAATCTCTGGGAAAGGGAGAGAATGTTTGTTTTGCAGCGACGTCCGTTAGGGTCCACTAGTTCGTGGTAGACGTGTTAAAAAGTTTTAAAAGTTCGTCACCCCGCTATTGTGTCTTTGGCGATCTAATCGTATCGATGACGTTTCGCGTACACAATCTTATCGTTGCCGGGGACGGGGAAACGGGACTGCCCGTTATGAGTATAACGTTAAACGATTCAAAAAACGATTGAAATAGATAACGGAAAACGTAACAGAAATGATAAAGGAAAAATGTAGAAAAACATAAAACAAAACATAACGATAAACGGAAAATTTAGATAAACGTAAAACAAAACATAACGATAAATGGAAAGACTTTGATAACATTTAAATGAACATAACGTAAAACATCAAATATTCGTTAACGTTTAAACTGTCATAACGTTATAAATAGTAAATTATGTAAGTAATCCTCTAAAATTATATTTATACCTTCTCTATCAGCTCCTTCCGTTGCCTACTACTCTTTGGTTTCAACTAGCTACTATGAAGCAGCTCACTTCTATCGTAGTTTAGCTTAAGAGAACGTCAGCACGGCCATTTTTAAGGGGTTCTTCTATACAGGCAGTTTTTAGAAAATTTCAAGAAAAATGAAAATCGTACAATGGGAAGCACATTGGAGGATATATATATATTGGATTTAAACTGTCCAACGATGAGATGAAATGATCGAGTAATCCTTCGTCCCCGGCGGGTCACTAAATGCGGTGAATAATAATGAAAACGTTGAAAATAAAAGTAAAAACGATTTTGTTAAACGTAGGTATAGGAAGAACGTAATAGAAACGATACACGAAAAGTGTAGAAAAACGTAAGGATAAACGAAAAATTAAAAACAAACAAAATATAACGGTAAAACGGAAAGACGACGTTGATAACGTTTAAATGATCATATCACATAGGTAGGTGTATCGTGTAAAACGTCGGACGTTCAAACCGCAATAACGTAAAACGCTGGAAAAACGTCTAAAACGTTTGAATCGGTGTGTAACGCGAAACGCTAAAAAGCCTATATGACGTTTAAACGGTCATAAACCGTTAAACGGACGTTGTTTGAACCGTCACAGCGGATACTTGCCGACGACTAGTAACGAAGTGGTCACGTTCTCCGACCCGTACACGTTCCACGCCGTGCACGTGTAATTCCCCGTGTCAGTGCCGGTCACGGACTCCAAGTGCAGCGTGAAATTACCGTAGACCACCGACCGCTGGGCGTGCAAGTCGACGGGCCGGCTGTTGAACGTCCATTTCACGTTCGGCGTCGGGACGCCGGCAGTGACGCACGGCAGGTCGATGTCCGCGTGCCATCTGGTCTGTAACGCACCGTCGAAACTACCGATGGCCGCGGCCGTTCCTGTGCATGATAATATTTCGCGTATTAACATTTGATAACTATGCGAACATAATTGTAATATTATTGTATACAATGCGAATCCGATCGTTTCGCGGAAGCCACCGGGCACCGTTTCCGCGGTTTCCGCGGTTTCCGGCGTTATCACGCCGCCCTTATCACGCTCGTCGAACCCGCAGTCCGTCGAAACGCACAGGCGTTTCTACTAGTGCTGGTCTACACCTGATCCGGACCGATCCGTTTCCGGACAACTAATCCGGACCGATCCGGATCGATAAATAGGCTATAATCCGTTTAGTCCGGATTGCAATACCAACGACGGACTAACGGATTACACTGTGAATCCGGATTGACGGATTGCACGACGAATCACACAATGAATTCGGATTAACGGATTACACGACTGTATTATCGGATAATCACACCGGCTGCACGTCGTATTGCCGTTAGTCGTTACCCCGAGCGTCCACCTAACCATGCGGGCAAGCTATGACGAAGTGGTACCTCTACCGCGCGCAGTCCACCGACCGCGGACCGTCGTAACGCTACGCCGCGCCGTGTCGCACGTTATCAGCGTTTTCACTGATTCGAGATATCACTGGAAAATATCTTACCACTTTTACGAAATACACGTGAAACAAACGAATTGAGACAACGACCACAATTGAAATACGAGTTGACCATTTTAATTGTATTAAACTTTCCTATAAGTTGACAATTATATTGACGGATTGGATCCGAATCCTGATTAAATTTACAATCCGGATCGGCGGATTATTCTCACGATTCGGACTATATTTACAATCCGGACCGTATATTTTAATCCGGATTGCGGATTGGTCAAATGCTCGAATGCTCAGCACTAGTTTAAACCGAACGACCTATGTCGGGGGGGACCAGAGGTATTCGAGAGACGTGGTGTACGTTCAATGTCGTGCGCTTTACGAACGACCACGTAAACACGACGAATATATTATTTAATATGCGGTGGACTCTTAAGGTACGGTTTCCAAGGCGCGACCGGTCGCCGAGACCGGTCTAGGCGACCGATCGTTGAAGACTGACTGGTTTCCTAGGCTCGACCGGTCACCAATACCGACCGTATTGATGCTTCCAAAAGGCAAAAACATCAGTCTGACATTCTATATCGTGCATTGCAGACAACATATTATATGTATAACATTATTTAAACAGACAAAAATAAATAAACAATGATAATAAAAGTTATTGCGATTTCGTCTGGATGCCGATAATAAAAATAATAAATATAAATAAATAATAATAATAATAAACATTCGTCATTTCCAAGCATTTTCCATAGACATGAGCATGTACATTTACTATTATTATAGGTACCTATATGAATTGTGGACAAAAATAGAAATATACGTATATCCACCTAAATATAATTACGTTATATTATTATACATATCCACTTTTTTCATTTTTATCTATTCTATAGAAGTTTTTATATTTTACAAATATGTATAGTTGGAATAGTCAATTAATAATAATAATTTATAATATATACCTATACCGGATTATGCGTAGGAAATATATACCTACCAGATTTTCCAATGGTGTTTGCGATATCCACCCAAATAATGTTGTCTTTACGAACAATATCTTTATATTTTTCACGAGAAAGATCAAATAGTTCTGTATTTTTTTAAAACTATTTCTACAAGTTTCTTCTCTTCTAATATTATCTAATATCGCCATGTTGGTCTCGGCGACCGGTGAGGTGTAATGATCTGTACACACGGTATACACACTTTTGATTTTTCGGATACGATATGAAGCCTCGACAAAAACAGACGTGATCCTCGGGTGCGTGATTATAAAATATCTTTTGATTAACACGACCCGTACGGTTTTCAACGAAAAAGCCACTACGGGTGTTCTTCTTAGCCCGTTAAAATTATTCACCGGTACCTACACATCCTAGTTACAAGGGATTCTGAAAAAATTACAGGATAATAATAACGGGTTCAAAATTAATTTCAACCTCGAGCCTTTAACTCCCACCTAAATGACTACATAGGAATTATCAATCTCTTTTCAAAATGACGATATGTTTTAAATCAATGTAGCCCAACTCCGGACAAACATTTTGGTTTTAAGCAACGACATAATGCAAAAAATAAATGTTTAAACAACAATGTGTTTTTCAACACGTGTTTTTCTTGATCTACATTATGCCTAAAATCATAACGAAATCACTCATATATCTAAATTTAATTGAAATTCTTTAGAAACATTTAAGTTTATTACCACTTTTTTTTTCAGATATTATGATAAAAATATAACGTGAAAAATATTTTTAAATCCGATATTAACGTCTGAATTATTAAATGTATATTTTTATATTAGGTAACCTAACCAAGAATAGTGCATCTTTTATAGAATTTAAATCAATGAATTTGAAGACGTAGGTATATTAAATTTTTTTATAAATATATGAAAATAAATATTCAACATTTTAGACATTTTTAGACGAATAACATAATTATAATTGGAATAAAAAAATTAATTTCTACAAAAAAAAAAAAATATGTACCAATATTTTATACTGAAATAATGTGTGGTTTTGTTTTGTTATAAATCAAAATTACTAATTTCTTACCATATTGAACACCACCATTTTGGTATAATATTAAGAAATAACATAAAATAAAATGTTTACTTTTTAAATAACTGAAATAACGATATATTTCCAAAAATAATCATACTAAAACTTTTTTATATTTTTGTAATAATTCTAGTAATATATTGTTTTTATATAAATCATATTAATGCATTTTTGTACTATTATCAGTCGTTTTTACTGATAATACTTATGATTTTCTTTTCGATTCCTTCAGAACCTTCAATGACAGAAAATAACAATTTATTACTTTATCATTTAATATCTAATGGTAATCCAAAACTTTAAAACTGAAAACTACTCGACTTAAAAAATAAAATTAACATAAATAATATAAAATTTTCGATATTATAGTTAGTGTTAAAAAAAAAAATTTCAATAAGTTTATTAGCACCCACGGGTCCTTTGCTATATACGTCCCTCCCTAGTTAAGGGCTCATCAAGATAATTAATGAACGAGTTTAAAATATATAGTTTCGGTGATAAAATTTTTTTTAATAGGACTTTAAATATATCATTTGGTAAGTTAAAATTATGGTAAGATAAGAAGAAACTTGCAGTTTTTAATTGATTCTTGAATATTAATTATATTCAATTATATTTCGAATTGCATATCTGTATCGGTTCCCGTGTTGTTACGAAATGCATTTTAAGTTTTTTTTAAAAAATTTTTTTCGATATTTTATTTTATTGATGTAAAATTTTTAACAAATTTTAGTAACAAATTCAAATTTACTTATGTAATTTTTTTTAAAAATTATGCATTTTTGTTGACGAGTAACGACTATTGCGGGCTGAGAGTAAAAATGTTCTATTTCGGTATTTTAAAATTGTTCAGGAGATCATTTTTAAATTTCCATAATACATACCATAATATTGATTTGGAATATTTTGATTTGCTTTAACTCGTTGACTAATGATTTTAATTAGTTGATTCTGATTTCAAAATATAATCCGTACAAAAATTAATTATTGAGTATAAAAAAGTACTTATTTAAAAAATTGATGATATAGAAACATTTTACTCTCAGCCCGCGTATGTATTCGTCCGTAGCGACCGATCTTATCGCAATTTTTATCGGTATGTCCAAAATTGTCTAAATGACAAATTATCGCATTATATATACCCAAGGTTTATAGATAATACAGGTTGCCTCATCTCGAAAATTTGGAAATTTAGGAGTGGCAGCAATTCAATGATGACGTAGTCCGTAGTATAAACAAACGACAAGTATACGAGAAGCACACGTTTTCAGCATAGAGTAAAGATAGTTTTTAAACTATATAGTATATAAAAAGTTTTTAGCATTTTCATTTCATAAATTGTGAGTTACGAATATGTCTTCGAAGACTATTGTACCGATTGGCGGTTCTTGTTGTGCTATTGCGACATGTACACAAAACTAGAGCAAGGCAAAACGATATGCATCTAATAATATATCGTTCCACTGCAGATCGGTAATAATTTTGATGTTATAATATTATAGGTAATAATTACTCAACTGATTAGATATAATAGGTAGTTAAACAATTCAGCTCCTCAATTGTATTTTATTTTTAATAAAATTTTGTTTTTTGTTTTTTATTTTATCATTTTTGGCATAAGATATTACCTATCATAAGTGTCATTATAGGTTTATAATAATAGTCATCCTAAATAATAAAGTATTAATAAGTTGATTATTAGTTTGATTATTATATGTACAAACGAAAAAATATAATATAAATATCATCATGTTTAGGTTTCCAATAGATCACACCATGTTGAATTCAATTTGAGTCAAATCAAATTTATCGAGAAAATATTTTTGAGTGGACATAGAATGTCTTGTAAAATATCATCTGATAAAAAAAAAAACAGCTGCCTTAAAAAAAAAAAATAAAAAATCAAGAAAAACTTATTTTTTTAAAGATATTTTACAAATAGGAGGTATTATGCTTACAAAAATATTTTACTCTTTAAATTTGATTAAATGTCCTTTTAAATCAATTTATTGATTTAACTTTTTACAAGTTGATAATCGTCAATTATGGGTACTTTCACGATAAAATAGATAGGTATCATTACAGATTTTCGATACGCACAACCCGCTAAAATATTTCCTCACCTCACCTGTGTTGTAGTTCGTCACTTCTTATTGGCCAACATTATTTTATATATTTTTGTCTGTATTTACTCGTTAATTATTATTTAATAGTGCACGTATAATTTTAATAAATTATATTTGATATTATTTATCATGATTTAAGTTATTATAATCTAAGTTTAATTGTTTGTTTACTTAATCACCATCAAATGAAAGAATGACAGAATGTTGAACCAATTGAAAAGTATGGTGAACTACGTTATTGGCCGGGTGAAGAGGAGATGCGCACACTGGAAAAATTCGCGTCAACCGTGATAACACCTATCTATTTTGTCATGGGTACTTTAATAGGTTGAAAACATTGAATAGGTTATACAATTTATACAATGATTAGGGTGTCTTTGGGATATAAACAATAATATTACATAGGTAGTAATTGTCGTTAATTTTAGAGTAATATTTTTATAGGTAACTATTTATCTATAAAAATAACAACACTTTTGAAAAACGTATTATAAATTATAATTATTGCCGTTGTAATTTAAATGCAATGAATAGTGATTACTCGGTAATATTACGTTTAATATTAATTGTTTTATTGAGTTTCGCGATGTTTACACGAGTTTTATTATGTTACGTTAATATCAAACACGTAATATCGTTGGATTGCATTGCCCTTTTTCGAAAGTATTTTTCGAGAACCACATCGGATGTCAATTTTTGGATAGGGACCCTAATTCGGAAGCAGTAATTTTTTAAAAATATTTTCTAACAATCAGTTTCAACATTAATAAATGCACAACGTGAGTAGGTACCACGGACTAAGATACTATGGACTGGTATCGCTTAGATGGAGGGTGTAGAGGGGAACGGGTCGCAAAAGTTTCATAAATGGAAATCTGGCATAGCTAACGCTCTATAACGGTTTAATTTAGAGTTA
>JAIPRL010000755.1:34402-77163 GCA_025469235.1 Pemphigus obesinymphae | reverse complement strand
CTACACTAGTGTAGTGTAAACAAATACAATAGATGGAAAACGCTATGAGATACTAGTCTCGTGATTATAATAATATCAATTTACGAGTAATGTAACTTTTGCTCATAGATGGCAACAGTTTTGCTAGTTTTTTTACGCCCGCCATTAAGAAACATTTTGGTTCCGCTAATATATCTTTCGATACCAGTCCATAGTATCTTAGTCCGTGGTAGGTACTATATAGGGGAATCACTAAAAACGATATTTTTAAATGTATTTCAACGAAATGAATCACAAATTATTACGCTGTCCATACATGACATCTGAAAAACATAGGTTATAGTAATAAAAACAATATAGTCACCTCCAGATTTTACTGTCGACAGTGTGGCCGTCCGGGACTTGTCACTTTCGCCCACACTATTCGTGGCGGTCATCCACCACAAATAGCTGCTCGAGTGTCTGAACATGGACAATTGAATCTGTCGGGTGTGCGGTTCCAAGGACTGTGATTTGACGGCACCTTGCATTCCGTTGACCTTCTAAACGATGTACAAGATAACGGAATTAATGGAATTAGCATTAAACCGGGACTGGAACCGGACCGGAAATAATCGGTACCAGAAACACACAAAACCATAAAATAGACTGAGAACCGGGACCGGTACCAGAACCTTTATACGTGAAACTTAAGCTGAGCCGGAACCGAAATCATAAAACGATTTAGTGTAAGTTCCGAATATTCAATTTACCGAATACGGAAAAAGGAGACATTTTTTTGAAAATATTTCGTAAAGCGTAAAAATGCTGTAGGAGTATATTTGATAACATGTGTAATATATTATTGTATTCCGCGATGCCTAATGATATAGAATTGGTTCCAAAAATTTCGTTATCATTCACGAAAATATATTTTTCGTATATAAAAATATACGTAGCAGATATTTATTTAGTTTTAGTTTTTAATAAAAACAATTTTACTTAGCTAATTACACTGTATTAAAATAAAACTGAATTATAAAACTATATACTGTATAACTATATGTAAACTATATATTGGTTGTTTTTCTGTCTGAAAATAATTTTAATATTATTTTTATTTTTAGCATTTCCGAATGAATTATTAACTTATTTTATCCGTTTATTCTATAATCGAATAAGTATATTTCTTTGAATTTCTTCAAGTAAATATACTTGAAAATAACTATTGTTGATTAATAAATATCACTGAACAAATCAGAATGAACTGAATTAGAGTTTTGCAATAACTTTGATTAAATCATTCTAATAGTAATAGATAGTCTAATAATTCATTATAATATACGCGATCAATATACAAATAAATGTATTGAACCTGTATTTTTAGAAAACCCGCAATTTTGGAAACTAACAATGGTTGAATAAATTATTTATATTATTCGAAAACAATTAATTTTAAATGATGGAAGTCTCCCGATTGCTGACACTACTTATTATTATTGACAAAAAGAATAGGAAAGTGTAAAATACTTAAAAGTGTGATGGCATAATATTTGAATTGGTATCTGTTTCAACAGATTCGTCCACCGAGGAGTGTCATGGTCTATTATTTTTCAAAATTCAACCTTCAAATGGAAAAGGGAGGGAGTGCGTTTTAATTTTAATTCAACTCGTTTTTGAAGCGTTTTATAAAATTGCGTGCTTTATAATTATCGTTATCATAATCGGGATCAACCCTAGTGGGAGTAGATTTTTTGAAATCACAGATTAAATTCAAACTTAAAAAATTGAATTATTCCGTTTATAGAGTTTTATTAGCTTTACTATTGGAAAATTGTATTATACTCGTATATTAAAGTAAAACTAACTAACAACGTCTAACTGTTGTGCATAACTATCATTTTATTTTTTTTAAAAAACAGTTAATCCGAAACCCAATTGAAAAATGAAAAACTCGAAATTGGAACAGAAACCAAAAATGTGTATACCTATTAAAATACCAATATAATATAAAAATACCTGTAGGTATATCAAATTGTTTAAATGTCTTCAATAACATATTGTCTACACTATAGTTTATACTTGTATCTCAAGACCTTACGATCTATACTGGATCCTTATATTATGCATCCAAAACTTTCTCTATCTTTCTGTCTTTATACTAACTCTTTTTGAGCGCATTTATTATAATATTTTTTATGAATGTCGTGTGACCTTTAAAATATTTTCGATTTTATATATCAGAATACTATTAGACCTACAGATATAACGAAAAAACTTGTGTCTTTTTCTCAATAGATATATGTTTATAATCAGGAGTGGTCTCTTATGAGATTGTCAGGATCTATTGCTCCTGGAAGATACATTAGGTGGATACATACGTACGTCAATGAAATCTATAACTTTGCATTTGGAGTATTTAAAACATTTAAAAACTTTTTTTTTTTCGTTTGCCTAATAAATTTACTTGAAATATTATATTGTGCATTTCAAATATGTATCATATGCGATGTATATATGATATAAAAATAATATTAAAATTAATACCAAAAGATATTTTGCTTTTAATATTTAGTAATAATAGTGGTTAGTTTTCATTATACTTTCATACACTGGTCCTTAGAAAGTATCATTCTAGGGTAAAATTTTGAAATTTTTTAAGAACCCATTTTTTTTTATTGACCCTTGTGTATTCATTTTTTTTAAAAAAAATTTGTATGTTAATAATTTTTTAGGTAGAAAGAGTCAAAAAGTTATTTTTTAATTTTAAAAAATTAACATTGTGTTAGAAAATTTATTTTAGATTGTACTTTCCAACGGTCAGTTTTTGATTTTCCCAGTAGTAGATTTTAGATTTTTTTAAGTAGACTTTATAATGGAATATTTTTATAAATGGAATAATAATAAATTAAGTATTTACGGCTACCGTAGATTATTATTACAACAATGTAATATTTGGCGATCAAGTAATATAAAAAATAAAATAAAATAAAAAATTGATAATAGTATATACACCGAACCTGCTCATAATAGTTTTATTTGAATAATTAATTTGTAACCAGATGGTGACATACCTACGATTAAAACTAAGTTTGTCATAATATTTTTTTGAATACTCTAGGTACATTTTTTTTTTTTTTATAATATATATTAATTTATATTAAATATATAAATTAAAATAATAATATACAATTTCAAAACTATATGAATTTTTTTTTTGTTTATGGAATATAATGGTAGATACATAATAATGTCACATCTACTCTTACCTATTATGAAATGGTTTTAGACAAAATTATTGTTATAGATTTTATTTTTAATTTATACAGAGTTGATCAAAATGTCATTCGTTATTTTTTACAAAGTTACTTATAAACAGCAAACGTGGTTACTCTTACATATCTACAAAAATAAAATTAAGTAACTACATTACGAGTAATTTCCGTTAAAATTTTAATTTTAAATTACAAGATAAAGATGAAATATCCATGCCTGTATCTGATTATTGTAGTTATAAAATACAATTTTGATTATTATTCAAGCAGAGTATTAAAATATTTTATCATAAAATACTTCAATAGTTTTGTTGCGAATTAAAATTGTTTACGCTTTTAAACATTGAAGAAAAATACAAGATAAAAAAATTATGGTCTAGAAGAAAAGTTATAGTTGTACTGTTATCAATTTATCGTTCAATTTGTGAAATTATAGAAAATAATAACGATAAATAATACAATTTATTTGAGATTCTATGTAAAGCATAGAATTTATTGGTTTTATGTCTTTTAAAAAGATATTTTTGATAGAAATTTGATTCTATTTAATACTTAAAAGAGGTCATTATCAACTTTCCCAAGAATTTTCTTAAGCATTATGAAAAACTACCATTTATAATGGAAAGATATTTTATTCAATTAGGAAAATAATAAACAATGTCTTCATAAATACCAGTTTTATATAATGATATTGCGTACATATTGCTTAGAATCGTCTTTTGAATAAAATAATTTATATTTACTTACAAATTTAAAATGGTTATAATACACGATCATATTCAAGGCCCCATATATATATCCACTTATTTCTGGACGTCTTGTTATTTTATTTAAAAAAAAATTTCAATTCTTTATTCATTATTATTATTATAATTTTTTTTTCATTATTTTTAGCTGCCGACACTTATTAAATTGACAGTTTTGCTTTGTCAAAATCACGACTGCATAATAATATGTATATGGTGCGGTAGTACAAATGGACTTTTAATAATATTAAATATATATGTATTCGAGTTAATTAATTAATTACTTGCATGTTACAATACCCATTATAGTCTAGTTCAAAATAAAATATGTCAATAATGTGTTTCGGTTTTCTTAAAATATATTATATTACCTCTCTTTCGTATAAAGTATAATGTTGGATTTGACCATTTGATTGTTTAGGCGGTATCCAAGATATAAGAGCCATGTTTGATGACATAAGCATGGCTTTCAGACCAGCCGGTGCTTCCGGTACTAAAGAAACACACAAAATATCACATTGATGATTACATTATAACTAAAAACTGATTTTATATCATTGTATCATAGTTGAAAGCATCTACCAAAAAAAAAAAAAAATAATAATAATAATAATAATAAAATGTATTATTAAATAATTAATTTAATATTTTTACCGGAAATATGAATATTTATAAATTTAAATATTATGAAAATGGTACAGGCAAAATTAATTCAATGATATTTAATCAATTATATTGAATTGTTGGCCTTTTTTTTATGCGAATATAATTAAATCGGTATGAGAAAGTAATCGAAAAAATTAACATTAAATTATTTAATGACAGATTGCTTACAACTTTCTGAAGTCTTGCAAACCAGAGGTTTGCTTGATTTCCCAGGACCTTGAATCGTGTTCACTTTGATAGAAAAAACGTATTCAGTATCAGTATCCAGATTGGATATTGTTGCGTCGTCCCCGTTATGAAAAACTTCAATTTCATTATACTCGCCTGGAATAAATTAATTGTAAATAATAAGTAAAATTAAAAAAAAAAATAACATCATATCAAATTCTAGGTACTCCAACTTAATTTATTTGTCAGGCTCGATAATCGTGGTAGATATATTGAATTATTGAATGCTGCAATGATTGAAAAAAATAGGTTTCGAGCGAAATTCTATATGAACTTAAACAATTATTACTCTAAATCAAATAATATTCAGACTAACGATGAAAACTAAAAATTTCGAATAGAAAATATTTTTATTATTCTCAAGACAGACTGGAAATAGGGAGTTAAAGTACTAAGCAGATACGATAAATCAAAAAGTAAGAAATTGACTTCTGTAAAACTTTGAACCAAACGTTATTGGCAGTTATCATCCTACGGGGAAAAAAATAATGTCATTGTATTTTAATATAGAATCTTAAGTGTAAAATTTTCATATAATAAAATAATAAATAATAAATTTAATATAATAAATCGTTTATATTATAATTATTTAATTTGTACTAAAATACTTGCTGGCCTTAACTCGAAAACAACTATTTTTATGACTTATAAGGCTATAAACCTTCGATCACTAGAAAGAGTCCAAAATAATTGATGAATAAATGTGAAAAATGTATAACCCAAATTAATTACCAAAATACATATTCGGTTTAAACTCCAAGTTTGTAGGACTATTATTTTTGAAATGTACCTTAACACCTATATAACCTCATGTTATAAACATTTTTGTTAATAAGTTAAGTTAAGGAAAATAATTTGAGATGTTTGGTATATAGAAGAAATGTCTGAAAAATAACGGTTAGCGATAATATGCCCGATAAAAAGGGAGACATAATATACTTTTCACAATTACCGGGGGGTATAATTGCTAAGTCCGATAAATACAATCTTATCTTGTCTTATACTGCACAGACTAAGACTCTATTCAATTGATTATCTATGTGGGTTTATGGGAGTTAAATAAACCATAGACCATAATTTCACCTTTACGCAGTTAATTAAGAAACACTATGAATTATAGACAAAATAAAAAAGAATCAAATGTAAACTGGAATATAAGGTGGAGAAGCGTTATCTTAGGATAGGGATAGATATAAGCAGATATGTGTTGTAGTAATGGGTCACAATTGCCCTTATTAAGTCCAAAGAATATATACAAAGATATAATACTTTGATTCGATTTTACTAATGCGTGTCTTTTACGTTTTCCGGTGATTTTTCGATAGTTTTTTGATTCAAGTGAACAAAAAAAAAAAAAAAAAAAAAACCGAGAAATTCAAACTATAACCTCTTTTCTAAGCAGAAATATTTGATTTCATATAACTTATGTAGGTACTAAATAAATGGTCCAAAACATAAACTAGAACCGAATCCATAAGAACCAGTTCTTGAAAGTAATTCAAGAACCGGAAACGATATTGGAACCTATATTTCATATTTCGTTGAACCTGAACCGGAACCAGAATCCTTTAAAATGTAAAACTGAAAATGTAGATTATTTTTGGTTCCTAACGGTTTTTCGAAAGTTTGAAAATACCCAGAATTTTTTTTTTATGTTATTACTTCATGACATACATTAATTTTTGTCTTTACAACTGAATATTTCTAAGCTAGCTGTTTTGAAAAAGCAATACATTCTGAACTTTATCGAGTCATACAGAATCTTACTTTGTGCAGAGACTTATTTTATATTATTTTATTGGAGTGTATTATTACATTATAATAGGTACCTATATGTAATATTAATAAAAATTAAGATATTTTGGATAGAACGTAGGTTAAAGGAAATTTTAAAAGCCAATAATATGATGGTGATTTTTCAATAACTATGTACCATGGAAAAATAAATTTTTTACGTCGTACATATAAAAAAAAAATTAATTAAATATTATATACCATTATGAAAGGTAATTTGTAAAAAATAACATACGCATTGCGCATATAATATACACACTTAGATAATATAATTATTTATGTATGAAAGAATTAGGTACATACATAATACGTATGATGGTACACAGTATGATTTAGCAGCACATATTAAAAATTAATAATAAATAATAATAAAACAAAATTAATAACACAATATTCACAACCAATTGTGCAATATTGTTCACAATAACATAAACATAAAAAATAAAAATAGAACTTGTAAATAAACACGATTATCCAGTTGGAGTGGGTCAAACAAATCAAATGTCTAAATCCCGAATCACTCCAATGTGTATAGGTAATTGATAAATAATAATAATGAATAATCTGAATTTTGACAATTCGAAAAACCGGAACCGAAATATTATTTTTTTAAAGAACCAAACCAGAACCTACACAATTATTAAGGTCCCAGTTTCTGACTCCAATACCATTGGTTCAAAAGAAAAAAAAATACACTACACATAATGTAAAACTAATATCGATTAGAATCTCAATTTATATTATATATATATATTAAAAAATAATTTAATAGAAAATTTTTATTTTAATATATTTAGGTATTTAAATAATATATTATATAATATGTATATTATTTAAGTAATTTTAAATTAACATATTCGTCTAATGTGCGATACCAAAATATATTAAAATAGTAATTAAATAGTCAATTATTTATAAGTAGATATTTGAAATTTTGAAATAAATCGAATTATAAACAACGAATTATATACATTATATAGTGAGACATTTGTTAATGAATGATAAAACCACAGATTTGAATTTATATTATATACAAATAAAGCCAGGAAACACTCTACAAAATTAATGCGTAAAAAATGATCAGAACGATCGTAAAATATTGGTTAGATAATATATTATGTCGTTATCCATGGTATATTGATTTGGCCATAATTTATGGTTCGTATATACGGTGAAATACATCTTAAATATCTTAAAGTTTCTAAAAAAAATATATACATCATCGTATAAATTGTATTGATGGTTATGAATATGATTAATATTTTAAGAATGTTATCATAACCAAAATCATATCTCGTTTCTAGTTAAAGTCTTTAAAATAATTTTAAGTATAGAAATCAATCGGTAAAAAAGCAGAAAATATAAAAACCAAACAGCCTATACAAATATATTTATTTAGAAAAAATATTATAACAAAATGTATAAGCCCAACGAGTACAGGGAAGGTTATAATATTGCTATACTAGTATAAATCCGAATTTTTAATTTTCGATTTCAAGCTTCTTCACACCCATATAACACAAATTTTGTTGGAGGGTATAAAAATAAATTTAGCAAAAAATTATTTTGACACCTAGAATTACATAATACGGAGGAAAATAAGAATATTCCAGGATAGGAATATGTATCTTGCTGAATAATCCTATTCAAAGAGTGTTTGTCGTAAAAATAGTTGCGATGCATACATTTCTGATTTAGTATTTATATTATACTCGAAGTATAAAGTTTTATTTCATGGTATATTTTTTTCATCGAAATATAATGTGTTATAACATTTATTGTTTTTTATTATAAAAAAATAACATTTTCGGTATTTTTTAAATTAATTTTCCTAAGCCTTAAATCTTTTTTATTTATTAATTTTTTTAGGAAAAAATCAAACGGTTAGTTTACTCTTTTTGAAATTGAACGAGTTCGCAGAAACTTGTAAAGGTGTAGTGTGACAAGCTTTTTTATGTGAAATTTTGCAGTGTTCAGCAATATTGTACATCTTGGCACCGAAAAACTTTAATTGAATTCCAACATAAAGCGTATGAAATATTTTGTCATTGGCTTCCGGCCATAAAAAAAGGACAATACCTACATAAACCTACGAAGATATATACATTTATTCACCAGCCCTGTGACCTAAGTATATAATAATAAAAAGTATGCCACAGTAGTCATTTTTAAAACTGAACGAATAACGTTTTAAGTTATTTTCATCCGATAGATTTTAAAATTAAAATCAGTTTATCGATTTAAAAAAATTATCTGCAGCGATATATTAGTATAAAAAATTCTTGATTATACATGAATATTTTAAAAAAAATACGCCCCCAAAATTGACTTTTGTTACTTCGCTCGATAATAATTTGACCTACATTTTAAAATTTCAATTTCGACTTTTTATTACAATATTTTATTATGAATATACCAAACATTTGTATACTAACCATATTTTATATATCTACACTATACAAGTTGTATTTGTTTTTGAAATTTAATTTTCATTGGATGAAAAGTCAATAATTCGCTATTTATTTAATTTAACTCACTCGTTAAACATTAATTTTACCTACCTATTACTTAATGCAAAACATACTAGAATTTTAAATTTATAATAATTATTATTATATTTTTAAACAACTCTTCTTTATTATGTACAAATTTAATTACTCATATAGATAATATTTAGTTCATTTTTTTTTTTCTGGTAACTATTTTTAAATATATGACATTTTACAATAATACAATTTAGTTTACGTGATCCGATGGTAATAATCTCTTCGATTTAGGCATTTAAAAATATTTTAACCTAGCTGAACTTGTAAGTTGTAGGTATGTAATTCAGAACATTGAAATTGTATAGTGTATACTCAATTATAATAATAAAAAATAGGACACATTACATGACGACCGTATCACATATTTTTTTTGTAAGTATACCTACGCAGTCAATAAAAAACTAAAATAAGATTGTTCAAAATAAACCCACGTATATGATCCAATACAAAAATTACATAATTATAGGTAATAATCAAAAGTGAGAAATATTTGAACAGATTAACTAAAATTAGTTATGTTTATTATTAATTTAAAAACCTTCAATTCAAAATGTATAAGCTTTCCAACAACATTTGAACTCGTGAAATTTTAAGATGAAATAAATAACTTATCTTCATTAAAAACAGTTTATTAGACATTTAATCTAAAGTAATTTAAAAAAGTAAAAGGAATTTGCTCACATTTAACATTTTTAAATCAGTTAGTTTTTAAAATATAATCATAACTTAGATTTTATAATAAAACATTTTCTTTTCTTTATCTGCAGAAAATAATATAAATGATAAGAAAAATAATAATTTTTAATGTATTTGTACTTTTAATTAATAATATTATTAAATATTAATAAATTTCAAATTATTATTACTATCGAGTGAAATTTTCCATAGGTATTATTATATACTAAGAGAATACATTTTCTCACGTTTTTTTATTATCATGAATTTAATTAAATTGTATAATACAATAATATTTTATGTTTGACAAATTTATTAAAAGATCCAAATAATTATTTTTATATTTACAGAAGCTATAGTACGAGTAGTAATTTTAAAAGTGAATTTTTATGAAAAATTTGACAAGAAGAAATATATATCGTTATGCATACATTTTGTCATCAGAACTCCAGAAATAGTTTAGAATAAGTTTTTCTGTAAACGTTTAATGTTATAGTTTCTATATATTTAAAAGAAATACTGGTATTCTTAAATTTATAACTTTTTGTTGTTTAATTATAATTTCATGTTCATAATATTTTTGTAAACGTTTTCAAACCTTGAATTATTCGACCTATACAATAGTATTATTTTGTCAGTATAGATAATATTGAAATGCAATTTTAGTAAAATTTAATGATTAAAAAAAAATTTTAATTTTAATTTCATATAGGTAAACTTCGCCAATAAATGAACGCTTGGATCGATTATTATTTTTGTTTTAAAAACACACAGATTTAAAATTTGTTTATAGTTTTAAACTGTATGGCATTTTCTAATGAAGGTAATATTGTGTATAGTTATACCGCCTTTGATATTAATTATAATACATTGTTTGCCTCTATTTTTATGTAATTATTTTTAATTCTAAATACAATCTCCTTCGATCTAATATAGAATAAAATTGTAAACAGATAAACTGCCCACTAGAATTTACATTTCAGAAACTATAAACTAATTTTATGAAATATTTTTATTATTTAATTGAAAACTTTTCTTGTTTTTGTTTTTTGCCGGACCATTTTTCGTATAATAGTTTATAAAACTCAAAAAATTACTATGCCGTTTGAAGTCTGTTTCGAGAAATTTACACTATATTATATCTCTGTTAATACATTAATCAATATTCACGGAGTTGTAAAATTACCAAAATGTAATATGCATTTAGGATATAGCCCTAAGTGTTGATTTATGTTTATTGAAATATATCGTTACGACAATTTGAATACTTCGAAATAAAATAATATTTTGCCTAACCTAATTAAAATGCGGAAATTATTTTCTCCGTATTCTGAAAACATTATTACCAGTACATATAATAAATGACGGAAGATGTATTATACAGGGTGTTAAAAAAGTATGGAACTTTAATGCCATATATAAAAACAAAATGGTTCGTTCCACATTTTTTGAACACATTGTATAATCAAAATATTTTCTGACGTATATATAACCTTATTATGTAGGAAAATAATAATAATAATAAAATTGTATGTTCAAAATTTAATCAAAAACAATACATTTCTGATTTTAAGGGATAATTAGATAATTTCCAATGGTACTTTATATACAACAGAAATCATTTTACAATAAAAAATAAAAATATTTTTTATATTTAATTTTAAGATCCTTAAAACAATTATGTAATTTTCTATTAGTATAAAGATATTATTAGAAAGATGAGAAAAATTTCTGGTATTCTAAACACTTGCTTGCAGGAGAAATTTGTAAAAAAAAATTATGTCTAATTTAAATAGAAATTATATATTATGTAAATTGTAATAATGAATAATATCAATTCAAAAAGTTTTTTTTCAAATAAATCCCATAATAAATATTATTATACATTTTATACATTTTATATCTCATAGATAATTACTCATAATTTAAACATTTATGTGTAAAACATAATAGTTTAGTAATTAACACAGTAAATTAAAAATGTTTCAGTCTACTAATGGCCTTAGTAATCACCACAAATTTTCAGATACACTTTACAATACAAGTAATACTAAAAAACTACAAAATTCAGAAATCACATTAACCAATTAAATATATTTATTTTAGATTTCTAAATAACGTAAATATGAAAGACCAACGTTTTATTAAGAATTACAAAATCCAATTTCTATTTGAATTTTTATTTTGAAAACAACTTTTTTAAGTCATTGGAATATATATATATATATATATACATTTTTTTTTAAACTTATATAATATATTTATATATTTATAAATATATTATTCTTACAATGTCTATCATTTTTATCTCTAGTTATTTCAGTTTTATCAAACGATTTCAGTGGTGGAATGTTGACATATGGTAATTATGTTAATCGTGTAACACCTATAAACATTTTCAAATATTTCCTTCAACTAAACGAAAAAAAAAAAATGTATGAACTTATGAAATTTCAAAGGATGTTAAATACTGTGTGATCACTCGTAAAATATTGAATCTAGAAACTTAAAAATGAAATTTTTGTATAATTAAAATATTTTCAAATAACTCTCGTTCAGACGCGTCTGTTTACATTTCAACTTAAGCAACACTGTATTTGTGTTAGTTGCATTCCACTGACTGATTATATCTGTATTACCTAATTAATGATAAACTTACTTATCAAGTCGTCTGGCGGCACCACCTTCGAGTATGTAAGCACGTATCCTTGTACGTAATCGTTCATTAATGTGTTTGCGTTTAAGTCTGTCCATCGTAATCTCACGCTATTTGGCGTGGTGACGTTACACGATAAGTCATCCGGCGGAGACCCTAAAACTGTAATGAAAAAATTGTATTTATGTACGATTTTGAAACGATGGTCGTGATAAATTGTAGAGAAAATGCAATGTATTTCTTAAAAAACCTTTAATCTCCAATTCCATGGCGGCTTCGTGTTTGCCCAACGAGTTTTCTGCCACGCATACATACCGGCCCGAGTCGGCGGCGCTCACCTTACTGATAATCAATTTCGACTTCACCGACGTATCGGTATACATTTCCTCCACATTATATCTGTCGGTAAAAAAAAAAACAATTTATATAGTAATTGCTCATAAACGAATGACGTACAGTTAAGCAGAAGGCTTGAAATGAAACTCAGAAACTTGTTTTCGTCACAGGAGTTGGGTGGGACGTGGGAGTTTTTGATTTCTCAGGAATCGATATTTCTATATTCACATATAACTTATTTTTTAATTTTACTGTTATAATATCGTCGCCTCAGTCCGATAATTGTACAGTCATATACAAATATTGTATGAATGTAAAAATGTGTTTTAACCAAAAACAATTTGATATCAAAACATATTGAAAAACAGATACAATCGAATTACATCAAAATCATAATCGAATGAAATCAACAACGAACTGAACCATTGACACCTGAAACGAATTTTTCTTGCGGTTCGTGTGATCCTAAAATAAATTAATGTCAATCGAAATGATTTTTTTTAAAATTATATCCGATGTATACACTGCCCAAATAAATGTTAATAATTTATTTTTAAAAATTTTTTTTTTTTAGAGTATATGAACTTTTAAAATTTTAGTGGTCAAACAAATACGTTCAATAATACAAAAATAAAAATAATAAGTCACGTGGCCAAATGGCTAATTGATAGCGTATAAATATTGATAAGGCGATTACAGTATTAAATTATTATGACAACTTTGGTAATAATAATTGGTTAATCTATACTAAAATAGAAAATAAAATAAATAAAAAAAGTAATAACATAAATATATAAAATAAAATGCTTATAACTTCTTTGATAATTGAGATAGCTCGTTGATTTTTTTTTTTTTTTATCGTAATTTTCATCAAAAATACTAGAGGGCAGAATATAAGTCAACTATATATTGTAATTTCCTTATCGGCAAACAAACAGAAAACGTATACGCGACAGCAGAATCTCAGTGGTGTTTCGCTCCGTCGCGTATACCTACTCGACAGCAGTAGTCAATAGATTAAGAATATTATATTTTTGTTCAAATCATATAAAACAAAGTTTCAAAAAACTTCACTTTATAAAGTAATAAATTAACTTTATATTGATAATAAGTCGATTATCATTTGTCCATCGGCTACAGAAAGATTACACAATGGTTTTCACATATTATAAAAATCTAACTACTGCAGTTATTGGATCTAGATGTCAACATATTTAAAATAAAAATTATATATTTTTGTTTTAGTCACATTTTGTTTGGGAAAATTGTTATCTAAATGTTAAAAATACCATTCAAAAGCGAGAAAAATTATTGTTTTCTTGCTTAAAAATACAGTAGAAGCCTAAGAACACGTTTTTCGGAATAATGAAAAATGACCCCTTGTAATAAATATAACTAAACTACGAACATTTACGTAAATAGTTATCCGACACTTTGCTTAGTATGTTGAAGTGTTGCCAATACTTTAATATATTTTTTTGATGATTTGGCATTTGATTTGAAATAATTCCAGAAATGCCTAAGCTTGAACCACAATATGCAAATTATTAGATACCGTGTAACGTATCTAGGTGTGCGTGTATACATTTTGTAAATGCATAAATATTTCGATGAATATATTGGTCATTTGATCAAAGACGAACACGTTGTTTTTTAATAGAATGCAGTTAATATTATAATAATTAAACGACTAAATAATAGATAATATATATATTTTAGTAATTTTTTTGGCAAATGGAAGAAGACAAGTAGCCTTACTTCCTTTCGTACTCCTTAGAAGGCGTATTCATTTAGTGAATTTCGTTCAGGCTATGTGATATCCACTTTATTGTTTCTGCTAATTTGCAATCAGCTTTAATTTTGAAATTTTAATATTCAACTCGAGTATTGTATCGTTATAGTGAATAATAAAAATGTTATAATAATATTAAAGAAACATTAAAAAGTTAATGAAATTTCATGAGGAATTTTTAAAAATGTATGACTATATAAAATTTTGAATAATACTCGTAAAAATATACATGTTAATTGTTTTAATTTATAGTGCCTACATTTGTTTGAACTACTAAAATATTTTTAAATTTATGTTTGTTCCACTCATTGTTTTGTAATTTAAAAAAAGGTTCTATGTAAAGGACGGAGTCAATAATTATATTTTTAACGTAACTTTGATATTTTAAATTGAAATCCTTATATTGTTTATTGGATAAAAAAAAATTATGAATTAAGCCAGTGATTGGATAAAAAAAATAATTAAAACTATCAAAAATCCAAATAAAAAAATTAATTCATAATATACGATTCCTGGACACATTCGAAATTAAATACGCATTGAACACATTTAATTTCGTGCAAGGAAAATGTATTTAATTTAATGCTATACCATTTTTCGAGTAGAAACTAAGAATTCCGAAATGCACGACATATCGCCACGGATGACAAACGAGTGTGATTTCCTAGGCTAATTTTTTTCATATTATTTTAAACTCATAAATATTAATATTTAGTATGTTTTCAAAGGACCTCGGGTTTACTATGCTGTCACAAACAAAACATGTTTTCTGGAGAACATTTTGACTACGTGACCGGATTCCGAAAAAACTCTATTTTCTATTTAACTCCGTCGGCCCGGTTGTTTTCATATAATACATATATATATATATATATATATGATATGCATATAATATTGTTTCTTCAAATGTATTCGTGTTCTTAATACCTTTACTTTTTCCAAGCATTATGCCATTATTTCGACGAGGGTACAGTAAGTCGTGTTTCATTTTTGTATTTCGAGCGAGCACGAAAGTTTTCCCTATAAATTACCTGCAGTTAGAATGGCTAGATCCATTTTTAATAGGTAATACAGGTTCGAAATTTAGTCTGTAAATAATGTGCGATTAGCGTAATATTTAAACTTTTAATACGGTTTTTTTTTTCTACTAGAAATATTTCGAGACCAATATTAAATGTAAATTTAAAAATAAAAAATGATCAACATTCGAAGTAGGTAGTTTTGGAAACGTGCGACGTATATCGTAAACGTTTATTTTCAACATTCGGAAAGAAATTATTACCTTACCTAGTACAATAAATATAATTACGCACTTCCACGTGTCTAATCATTCAACAGATCACACTGCCTACGTGTTCACCGAGACCCTATAAATACGCCGAGCATGTTTCCCGTCAATCCCCTAAAATCCACATTTGTATTTGAAAAGGTCATTATTTTTAAATTTATATTTTCTGTAGCCATTATTTTAAAAATTGTATCGTAAAATGTACACAAATAAATAAATGAATCATTTTTCTTCGTATAAATTATAAACTCTACCATATTATATGCTAGCCGTTCCCTGCGGACGGGTAGTATTCGTTTTAAGTTAAGTTTACTATATATTAATAGTGTTTTAAACTTTTCAAGTACTCTGCATACTTTGACCATAGTGAACTTATTTATTACTACCTATAAATATCAGGAAAGTCATTTTATCGCTTATTTTTCAACAGAAATACATTTTGACCACAGTGTATATTCTCTGCGTTATTTTACATTACGATAGTAAAATTAGAACTACAACCAGTTCCACAAATATTTACCCCCCCGGGAATATGATGGGAATATTGGATTATTCTTACAAAGTCGATAGCCCAGTCGGATATATAAATATTACGGATACAATATCATATAAAATACAAATAATGATATAATATATATATTATATATATATGCACATTAAAATCAAAATGTAATATTATATTAAATATAGTGAAAATTCATGTAAGAAAATTAAAAAAATAATTAAACAATATGTCGAATATAGTTTAAGCCCAATTTTCCTCATTTATAAGCATTCCATAATTAATTTATATATATATTATATTTACATGAACAGAACCACGAGTTATCAAGTTTTTTACTTTACCCAACTGTGTTATTAAAAAAATAAAAATTACCAAACGTTCTTCTCTCCAAAACCGTAACATTCCCATTTGAAATTGGAAAAACATTTTGTTAGGGGATATTCACATTTAGTGTTATTGATATATTATTTATACAAAACATTTTCAAGTGATTTAAATCATGTAAAATGTTTATTATTTTCAAAACAAACTCAATATTCAGAAAATTGTAAAATCTCGAAGAAAGTATCTTGGAAATATTTGTACAAATTATATAATTATATATAAAATATCAACTATAATTAAAATTTAATTATTATAAATATAGTTTAAAAGAGCCCCCTGAAGCCAATAATTATCATAAAATAAATAGTCTCTTAAATATTATTGGAATATTTATATCATTTTTATTTGGAAAAATTAAAATACAAATTATTAACAATATAAGCACGTAATGTATAGTACTTGGATATTACTTTATAGAAATCAAAAATCAACATAACGCTACAACTAAAACTAAATCAATTCATCAACATTTTGAAGAAATGTAATTTCTGTACCATCTTTAAAATTTAGTATTTATGTATTATTAACTGAACTATTTAAAGACATTTTTTAAAAAAGGTAATTCATATTGTCTAACGATTATTTTGCTATTATTATAAAAATAATAAATACTATTAATTTTCAATTTAACAATCTTATTATTTTATAAATTGAAATCAATTTGAAATACTTTTAAAAATAAGGAATTTAATTTCTATTTAAATGTAATGTTTTGCATTTGTAGTTAAAAATATAAAACTCGTATGCTGGGCATAATGTAATCAGTACTCTAAATATTTTTCTGAAAATTGATTTTTGATTTTGTCAAAATTAAATAATGGATTATTAGTTTATTATTTATGTACTTTTAAATGTATCTAATGGATACGAAAAATATATTTTTATTATCCTATGCTAATAAAAATTATTAACTACAAGTAGAATATTGGATACGATACATCGATACAGAAAATCATTTAACATCGGACTCAATGATATAATATTATAATATAGGTGTCTAAAGTTTATGTAAAAAAAAAAAATTTAATTTATAATCACAGAAAAAATTAGATGAGCATATTAAAATAATCAAATTGTAGATCTGGTGTTAAGCAATGAGCATTTTTTTTTTCAGTTTTTGACCGAATTTAGTGGTTAGAAGAGTAAGAGTACTGAAGTCTATTTTTTCTATACTTTTTACTATTAGTGCACATATATAAATTCATGTGATTGGGATAACCTTTATTTATAATTTGTAAATGACAGTTTCTTGTATGTGTGTAAAAGTGTTTGAAAATCTTTTTTCTATGGGGCACTTATTCGTATTATCATTCAAATACTTTTCCAAAGTGATCTTCAAGAAGTCGATGTGAGTCACTCGATATATACACGTATTACGTTTTATAACGTTACACAATATCATCAGAAGGATAGGTTTGGTGTATACACTGAACCAAATATCATTGGTAGAATTACCAGTATGCAATAATCAAATTTTAACAAACGGATACTTGTTGAAATAATACAATTTTTATTGTTTTAATGTATATATTGTTAATTTAATGAAAAAATGTGTTTACAATAACGAATTCATTTTTAAATTTCACAAAATATACAAGTTATAATTTAATAAAAATAATTTGTAAAATTAATACAGATTTGATTATTATAATAAAATATGTCATTAAATTGAAAAAAATTGTCCTTTTAAATTGATTTTTTTATTTTTATTTTGATTAACAAACGGACGTTTGTTCTACCACGAAGAAAGAACGATTTGCACACAATATATATTTATATAGGTATTTGTTAATTCGAATAAATTTGTATTAAATTGCGGACAATTGAATAATTTTACCCAAGATATCGGTAAACGATATAATTGTTAAATCAATAATACTTTTTGTGTTTTTACTGTTAAATAATTACAAATATTTTATTTTCAAATCAACAAACGTTTTATTGGACGTGTGTTAAACGACCGTTTTACGTATTATTAAAATTAATCTATATTTTTATTGAAATTACAGATAATATAATATTTTTTATTCAGTGTACATAAAATATTGCGTACCTATATAAATTCACGGCAGTCCCCAATACATCACGGTTAAACGGTTGTAGTATATATATATATCACAGAGTAGTAGTAATATAGAGATGGATGGCATTTAAGATGCAGCAATGTGTAAAGAATCGTTGACCTATTAACTAAATGGACTGCGCCTTCCTCACCCCTCAGCCTTTTGAAACACTCAGACAACATGTGATAAGTAAAAATGAGTATTATGGAAGAAAAGATTTTACAGTACTGTTTATTCTATGATAAAATTAATAAAAACCACATGATAATTCATGAAAAATAATATTATATTTTGCCTGAAATTTTAATACATGTTGATAAAAACGTTATACAAATTTTATAGATGAAACTGGAATAGTTTATTGATGATGGAAGTGAACAAGCTTAGTTAGATGTGATCTTATTCTGTCTTTTGGTTGACTATATTTTGATTTATTAAAATGGTGTATACGGATAGTAAAGTAAGTTTTGAAGATTAATTGTACCTATTATTTGAATTAGATGATTATTCTATTATTGTATTTCTTTATTATAGATATGGTCGGACAATTTTAGTAATACATAGTCATAGACCTAGTTAATAGGTCTATGAAGACAATAACAGCAATTAATACTGTAAATGAGTATTTGATAATGTGACAGTTTTTAATACGAATGGTAGTTCTTATCATCTGTGCCCTGTGGTATTATCACGGTCTTAGAATATTATCATGGTGCGTACTACAAAAACCATGGAATAAACGAATACGAATAATTCTTTCTTCCGCAATACTCGTTTTGGCTTATCACGTGTTGTCTGAGTATTTTTGATCCAAAGCGCAGTCCATTTAGTTAATAGGTCTATGTACAAAGAATAATGCAGCGGCCCTTATCACACAAACACCGCATCCGATAAGCTATACCGTTAGATGGTGCTGTTTTCATAATAAAATTCAACGATAACAAAACATTTTCATTTCGTCGTGTCTTATGCGTTATTGTGATTTCAAACGTAATATATTAGTTACACGTTTGAATATTCAATATTTCAGGTACCTACCTATATAGTGTTATTATAATGAATTAGAATATAATATTATAAACTCAAGTACCTATATATATATAATTATTATACGTTTGTAATATACCACGGATTTTTCATCATTACCTGAGGTTGGAGCCCTTGTAGTTCAGTTGGACGGAACCCTTGATCCACAATATGTGTATGGGCTGGTCTCCGGTCGCCTCGCAAGCCATCGACGCCACGCCACCGTTTATCGACGTGTATTTCGTATTCGGCAATATTATGTGCGGCAAGTCTGCGGAGTAAATCGAAAAATAAAATGTTAAAAAAAAAAAAAAGAAAAAAAAAAAAAAGGTCGTCCGGAAACCGCATAATAAAATAGTAAATATGACTCGAACCGACAGGAACGTAGTCTATCTGAGTATGCATATATACATATATACATATATATACAAACAAAAATATATGCACATGCACTATACGATATAATATCTTCGGAGGTTTTCGCGTGTAATGCGTAGTAGTCGGGATCGAGCCCGAATTCAATGTAGTATATACTAGGGGTGACCGTATTTGTAAAAAAAAAAATGAAAAAATAAAAGACCGAACTCGCCTTAAACTATTCGTTGCGCTAACGTTAAAATTAATTCAAACATTTATTAACATATTCGAATAAAATCTCTCAATATTTTAATTTTTATCGAAATAATTAACCGATAAAACAAACGATCAATTTCTTCTGTTTTTCGCACACTTTCCGGCTGAACATTTTGAATCGAGTAACTTATTTTCTTTTTACCAAAAGGGAAATGATAAAATTCTTACGCGAATAGTTTTGAGAATAATATTTCTCACGATAAATATATAGCTTTCGTAGTTTCATGAAACCGATTTTTTTTTTTCATCCGTCCAATCCACATTGATGGTGGAAAAATTTATCTCTACTACAGCTGCATTTTGTGCCAGGCACAGCTAACGAATAGGTATTCAATTAATGCCCATTTATTACGTTATTTGTGTCGGTATTTTGACTTTTCATATTATATATTTAAATACTTCACATCACTATTTATTTCAACTTTAGTTGCGTTTTTTTTTTTTTGCCATTCGCACTAATTAGCATTTTAACCACTTGTATTTTATGATGAAATTCAACAAATAAATTATCTTCTTCTAGTATAAACTCTACACTGTTTTTATTTTTTTTTTATTAAAAAAAAAGCATACATTTTTGGTCATTAATCCAAGTAGGAAAATGTATTTGTTGGTTCCAACGAAATATTTTCAACTCGTCAAAATCGCAATTCCATTTTTCTATGTAAGATAAGAAATTATCGTAAAAAAGAACAGTTTTGTCTTTAAATAACATTTCATTATACCTATACATATATATATATATATTTTTTTTTTTTGTAAATCATTTAAAAGCGATAGAATTTTGAATATAAGGACATTTTTATATTTTCTATCTTTATTTTTCCTCTAATACCTCTAATTTGTGTCTGTCACTTCATTGTTGATATTTTATCACCTTGTATTTCTATCACAATATTACAGATAACTTTTAGTTGATTTTATAAAAAATAAAACGATATTAAAGGAAAAGAATCATTGAAAAAATAAATAAAAATTATGGGATATTTTTCCTGTTTCTCAAAGTATTATTTTAATCCTGGATAAACATAAATAATTCTTGTAGCTGCCGGCAACAAAGATAACCAACGAGTTTTGACACTTTATTTATATGAATATTTGTATACTCGACATTAGCGTATTCACAAAATTAATTTAGTTCTTCAACCCGAACAGAATAAATGTGAAAAAAATCTGTGATAATATTATTATCTGTAATTTAAGGGATCAGTCATTTCCGCGATAAGCGATACGACGAGATGGGGAATATGAATTACGAACGGGTTCATAAATATTAAATTTTACCAGAGGGACGATTCTTGAAATAATGTAACCAATTCTCGCATACGGCAAAAGTCATCGATTTTATCGAATTTGACTAATTCTTATCGCATGCATTTCTATATTGGTATTCTGAAACTAGAATCGTTAATATTTAATTGCTTGTCAAATTTGATAAAGTATGTACAACTAACCACTATGGTAATAATAAAAAACCTTCATTATAACCTCAAACAAATTTGAAAATATGTAAATAATTAAGTTTTATTTTTATCACTGATTTCATTATTACAAATTTTTATTTTTTTATTTGATCATAGATCTAATGTTATAATATTATATATGTAATACTATTATTATTTATTATATAGTAACTATTAGTATATATTATTTTAAAATATATAAATGAAGGACCATCAAATCTCAAATGAAATCTTTAGTTGAGCTTATGGCCAATGATCCATTATTGTATTCTTGTAGGTAAATATTCATAAATGTTTACCAAAAAACGGCAAGACAGAAATGGGAAATAATTGGGATAACAGAATAAAGTCAATTGTGGCAAAAGTGTAAACCAACTGTTACCAATTGGAAACTGGTGTGATCCAATAGCCAAAAAATTCAATGTGACTAGAATTTAAATAATATAGAGGCAAATTAACTATAAGTATACTATAATTTATAGCATGCAAAATTATTGAAAAGAAAATTTAAATAAAGTAAAATTGATTCCATTACTTTTGTACTTAAATCAATAGCAAACAAACAGCTTTTTGATACTATTTGAGGTTGCAAAAGTTCAGTTAAATTTCTTATAAGGTGTTTAGTAAGCCTGAAATATTTCACGAACAGACGATCTGTTAGAAGAAATGGATCGAAACTGTCTCTTTTCTTCGCATTTTTCGTACATTAATTAAATGTTTATCAATATTATACTAAATAGCAAACAAAATTGTTCTTTCTTAAAAATTAGTCATTGTAAAAAATCGAAGAAAACCAAATACCTACGGAGAAATTTACAAAAAAACAAATCGAAGAAATAAATATTTCAAGAAAAAATGCATTATTATTATCAACCACAGACGTGTTGTATTATCATGCTACTAAATTTTGTCACTGATTTACACCCAGTAGACAAACAGTCGAATGTTTTTCGTTCGAATAAAGTCATATATCTTTCCATGAATACAAAATATTTATTTTTATGCGATAAAATGTTTGTATTACTTTATACTTTATATAAAATGAATATTAATATTACTGTTCCGATTCCTAGATAATCTTGTTATTATACTCTTATGATAAACGAAAATAGGAATGTTATTTTGTTATACAAAAAAAAAAATAAAAATGTTATTCACGATTTTTCCATAAAAAATGTAGCTGTTATTTTGCTTTTTTACCACGCCCAAAAAATGGAATTAATACAAGATCAACTCGGAAAAACGGGAAAATCTCGTAAAAAATGGGACATATGGTCATTCTAGAATATACCTTAATTTGAGGAAAATTCTCACGCAATCTAATTCTACAAAACATAAACAGCCGAAAAGCAAAAGGGCATAAGTGACGAAAAAAAGAGACAGAAAACTATTAAAACGAACGTATCCACAGATTTATAATAGTGCACTTACAAATTTTCCAATGTTAAACTAACATTAACATTTCTGATTTATCATTTCTAATTACTTACGAATATTATAAGAATGGTGAGAACTGAATGGTTCTCGACTGATTCTTGAAGATATCTTTAAGAGAACGACATACATAAGACTTTTAGATGGGCTTTGTATAGGAAATTTTTTTATAAAATTAAAAAAAAAAATTAAAAAAATAAGTAATAAAAATATAACAATTTAAAAATATTTTAAATAGATTTTAAAACAGACTTGTGACAACACAATTTTTATTGTATAATCACGATGTTTATTAAAATAATATGTTTACATATCTCTCATTTTTAACAACTTGAATATTATATCGTAGAGAGGTGAAACAGAAAACAAATGATAGCAATAACGATATTGTCTAGTGCTACGCATATGACAAATTTTCGATCGGAAATTGTATACGTTTTATGAGTTGTTAGAAAATCTTTAAATTTTTAAATAACTGTTTATCTCATAAAAATCAATATAACAAAAAATGGTCTGATAAGGTCCTAGAAAATGTTGTTAGCTGTCATTTGTTTTCAGTTTCATCTTTCTACGATATAGTTGATGTAAATGAAAAATGCGTAAGCATATTATTTTAACAAATATCACTATTACATATTAAAAAATGGTATTCAATCACAAGACTATTTTAAAATTACTTTAAAAATATAATATTAATATTTTTAAATTGTTTTATTACATTCTCAAATGTATCTTAACGTCACGCCTACCTTTAACCGACCACTACATACAACTTTCATCAATTTATTTTCCTATTGTAAAATAACATTGTTTCGGTGAATTTTTTTTTAAGGATTATTAGAACATTTTGTGGGGTTTTTAGATCATAAATATTTTCAAAAGACATTTTTCAAAGTTTTTGGGGCATTAACATTTAAGCCCTATAGTGATGACGTTATAATAGCACGTCAATTGTCTATTTTTTAGAATGTACGTGTGTGTAAAATATTCTTGTATATTGCATTTATACACATTACAGGAACCTCCGGTTGTCATAGTAGAATCACTTACCCTGCACGTTTAGACGAATAACGGAAATGATGGGCGTACCGACGTCGTTGTTCGCCTCGCACATATAATATCCTTCGTGTTTCTTCGTCACCTTATTAATAACCAGAGTGCCATCGGATGTAACGTTATCCGTAACGTCGGTAAACTGATCCGAATCCTTGCCTGAAACGACCGCAAGTTATTACATATTATGTCATAACGTGTACGAGGCACATTTGAAAAACGCGGTAACTTTGCGGCAAAATTGAATATATTGAATTTGTTTCTCATCCACTACACGCTAGATATATATATTTTTGTATTTAGTTTTCCACGTGACTTAAAAATGTTTACGTTTTTCATTAAAATAAAATACGTTTGTCGAATATAAAAATAACTATTATTAGACGGAACGGAAAAATTTGAAAATTGACAGGCCAAATATGAATATTTAAGAGTCCTGGAAAAGAATATAAGTTACAAAAATAGTAAAGTAAATTATTATTCCCGAATAATGCGATCCCTTGGTTTGTTCGCCAGATTTTTCCTACACCGCTTGCATTTTATAAATCTTTTAAGTACTATATGCATACGAGAAAACATTAAAATTACTTGTTCCCTTTCTCCAGTGTATTGTCGGTCTAGGATGTCCGGACGCAGAACAGTTGACTTCCGTCTGGTCGTCTCGCACCACGTTCACGTCCTTGGGTTCGATTATCCATTCGGGAGGCACTATATATTCAATGAACAAAAGACCGTCAGCGGCGTCAAACACTCGTGTATTTTTAGTATCAATAAATGAGTAACTGTTAATGTGATAATTACGGTGCATTAGTGCTGTCTGCATGCAATTAAAATTTTTTTAAAAAAAATGTGATGCGAATATAAGATTCGCCTAAAAGTAAATTACTCTAAAACGATAAGAATTGTAATATTGGAATTGTATATATGCTGGTCCGAATGGACCAATAATTTATTTAATGTACCTCACCGACCCATAACGCAGTGGACCAAAGATGTTATTATCTCCCCACTATAATTTGTAATTATACAACACGTATTTGTTATGATATTATTGATTAAACAAATTTTGAATTAGTTCGGTAATAAAAACCAATTTTTAGATCATTCAATTTATTTTCCATATGGTTTCAGAATGATAGTTATAGTGATAACCCATTGGATTTGTCAATAAATTATTTTGATTCCCACTATTGCAGAATAATAATAATGATAATAATAATATTTATTGTTATTCAGTATTTTAAACACATCGATATAGTCAATGACCTAATTCTATATTGTAATTTTTGTACACTAAAACAATTTTTATACTTATTTTATTAAAGTTTGGTAAATTATTTGAGTAAATAGATTTTAGAACGATTGTTTTATGGTAAAATCGAAAATGTAATCCCATACCTAATCGTATATACCGTTAAAATTAAATTGCGAGGATTATTGTTACCTAATGAAGATTAAACCGTATACTAGATAGATGTTCACTAAAAATCATTAATTAATTTTGAATCCGGTGAAATGTAAATTTTTAGAGCTTCTCTGCTCTCTTCATATTGATAATATACGAAATATACGTTATATGAATATTTATTACAATTTTTTAATTTCTTATATTAGACCGAATTTACCTATTACCAAATGTATAGACACTATTATTGAGAATATGATTCAGAAACTTTAATTAAAAAAAAAAAATAAATATATATTTATATATATATTTAAACTATTAAAATTTAAAAATAGTTATATATCTTTACAATATTAAACTATCGTTGGAAACGCTATAAGCATTTTGCTAACACAATTTTTATTTTTGGAACCGTTGGTTTAAATGTCGTACAAAGAAAAACAATTTTTTAGGAAATACGATTGAACTTAACTTGGAAATGTTTTGAAAATAATATTGAAATACTACGTTTCGCTAAAAAGTAAGATGTTTAGTCTATGATCTTGTTTACGTCTTGGATAGAAATAGTTTAAGCGTGATAAAAATATAACCAGAAGTAGTACGTTTTGAAAAAAAATTCATGTTTTAATTGCATTTTAGGCTTAGAAATAGTACATTTAGACAAAAAAACGATAGTTTCATTAGATTTATCGGTTATTTCACCATTAGTATGGATATTTTATTTAATTCGATTTTGTGTGGACGTTATTGGTTATTGCATCTAACAGTTGTTGGTAATCTAAATATAGTTTTTGTACCTACATTATTTTCTATGATGGTCATTGGAAATAATGGCTTTGTTCGTTTTGAAAAAAAATGTACATTAATTAGTATAGTGACTGGGTAAAGTGTATGGGTATGATATTTCAATACAAACGTTTTTCGTGTAGATTGATTAACTGATTTATTATATGATATGATATGAGATTATTTCTGTCGATGGTGGAATTGATTATAATTTATAAAATAATAATAATAATAACATTGTAATAATGAGAATAACGGTCATTGAGTTTTGTTATTCTTCCGACGGTGAAATTGCATTAAAACGATTATTAGATCATAAGTCACGAATCGCTGAAAATTTAAAATCCACACGAAATCGCGTAGTGAAAGTTCAGAATTATTTTATTCCGCGGTGTTGTACCCGGCATACAAAACTATCGTGATTCGACGTTTATTTCACATCGAAATCGACTATTAACCGATAACAAATATAAGATAATGGCCAACACCGCACAATTGTAACGCGCAGTCCGTTTACGACTACACCGCATTAATATACACGTACAAAAACGAAATTTCGTCAAAACGAACAAAGCTAAATGATGCCGTGGGGTCCCCGCACGGAACGAAAGATAAATTTTTTCTCGACGTTTTCGTGTCGAAAACGGATTTTTGGAAAAAAATCGGACGCGACTGGTTATTTTCCATCGATCTATCCGATAATTTTGATAGTGTCGGTCGACGGGATGTCGGCAAAGTGGTGGTCTAACACTGAGATCGAGGCATTTCGCTATTTTTCGACTACTGCGTTCCCGACCCTCCTACCCGACCGGTTGGAAAACTATCTCGAGACCACTGCGCGGGCGAGCGGCTGCGAGGTACCGTTGACGTTCAGGCGCGCCGTGTATTTGGCGCTGTGCACAGGGTTCGTGGCCACGCACGTATAGTCGCCCGCGTCCGCCCGGGACACGTTGTTCATGGCCAGTATTGTCGAGTAGGCGTTGAACGGCGTCACGGCGGCCGCGCCGGAACCGCGGTGCACTGGGCCGCCGTCCTTGAGCCAGGTGAGGTTCAGGGGCAGGTCGCCCTGGTGCACCGTGCACGCCACCTGCGCCCTGGAGCCTTCGGTGAGTTCGGAAAAATAAAACGGGGTGATTTCCGGCGGAGCTGGAAACAGAAAACAAAAACCGACCACCTCGGGAAGAAAAACGGGCGAAAAAAAAAAATGTAAATAAGACAACGGTAGGTAAAACAATAAAAAAAAAAGACAATAAACACGCAAACGGAATATGTGCGGCGTACACCTATATCGTGCAAAGACCGTGCTCGTCTGTAATCCGATACGCATACACACGCACGCACACGCACGTGCACAAGTACATTTTTTCAATGACGCGAGGAGGGAACGAGTACATACACCTCCCTACCACCCCCCTCCCCGTAAACTATTCCACCCGCGGGGTGTTATCGAGTTACCCATCAACGATGGGGGGGGGGGGGTTGGGGATTTCCTATGAAGATGAGAAACGAGTTTTAAACACGGTTATGGTTGTGCGGAGCCCAAGAAAATAATTTATGTATGACGTTTATGTATGAAATCGAATTCGATATTTCCAGAATAGAATTCATCAGTACAGGGGACTTTCAAAATCTAGGTTCAATTCCCAAAATCGAAAATTTTTATGTTCAATATAAAAATCAATTATTTTTTTTAGGATCTGAAATTATCTAGTTTACATAAAAACAAGAAAACTCTTAGATATTTTTATATTTTTGTATTGTATCATTTCTATTGTAACCAAGGCTCGAGTTTTAATGTACTTAAAAGGTCTAAAATGCTTTTGAATAAAAATATAATCTAGAAAAGTATTACTAAATTCATTTGGACTACCATTTTTAGAACAAATAATAAGTAATGCAGTTCAAAAATTCGAAGAAAAATAATTGCAAAGTAAGAAAAAATCCTTTTAAAATCGATTGAAATCACGTCAAGCTCTGATTATTTAATCTTCTTCTTCTTCTCTCCCAAAACTATTCAGAATTAGCCTGGTTCTTTAGTTCCACTCTATTTTCCGCATCTTATTCATTTACAACTACTTTCCTCATATCACTCGCCGTCATGCCTTCCCACTTATTTGTCAGTCTTCCTCTCCCTCTCTTCCTATCACCATACATTTTCTTTATTCATTTTACTGCCTAAGCCTTTTCCTCCTTAATATGTGCTTCAGCCATCTTAATCTATTCTCCCTCATTTTGTCTCCTCTTATACTACTTCTTTTATACTCATTTCTTATTTTATCCTCTCGGGTAACTCCACTAATCTACCTTAACATTCTCATCTCTGCTACACTCATTCTCTGTTCTATCTTTCTATCTACTGCCAAACATCATTGAAGGTATTACCACTGCTTTATAAAATTTACTTTTTAAACTAATGGGGATTCTTTTGTCACACAAAACACCTGATGTTTCTCTCCACTTCATCCATCCAAACTTAATTCTGTGTTTCATAACATCTTCAAAACCACCATATTTTTTTACAACGGACCCTAAATATTTGAAGCTCACATCCTCTCCAACTACATCCTCACTCAACTTTATTTATAGTTTTTCCCTATTCCTTTGTGTTTCCTTTCACCAAAATCATATTCTGTATATTTTATTTTACTCCTACTAATCCTTAGTCATTTACCCTCCAGAGCTTCCTTCCACTCTTCAAGTCCACCGTTCACTTCTTTAGGACTCTCTCCTATCAATACTATACATTTGCAAACAACATGCATCATAGTACTTCACCCAGTATATCCTTTGTTATCACATCTATTATCTGGGAAAATGAGTACAAATTCAAAACTAAATCCTGATGCAATCGTACTCTGACACTAAAATCCTCAGTTTCTCTACACAGACTTCTCACTCTTTTATTCGTCCCTTCATACATATCTTTAATAATGTTCACATACACCTTTCGTAATGCTTTTTTCATTAAAGATCTCCCTAAGAATCCTATTTCTAGATTAATAAATATCATACACAAATTTATTTTCCTTTCTCTGTATTTCTCTACAATCTTTCTTATACAAAATATTGGCTCCATTGTTGACCTCCCAGGCATAAACCCAAACTGATTCCTAGTAACTATCACCTCACTTCTTACCCTTTTATCTATTACCTTTTCGTAAATCTTCATACTGTGGCTAATAAGTTTTATCTCTTTATTATTATATAATACAATATAATATACAAATTATGATAAAATAATAATATAATATAATGTTCGAGTTATATTTTTTTTACAAATAATTGAACGAGTTTTCTGATTTTAAAAATGTATAGAACCCATTTAAAATGTACCCTTGACTGACAGTTTGGAAACCTATATCATATTATGTTGGCACAAAGTTTAGATACTTTTATAATATATGCGTGCCCATATTCATTCGTTTTTATATGTATGACGTGCGCATTTTAGATGGAATAAAAACAATTAATAAATTTATGCAACGTTCTAAAATCGTTTTTAGAAAGTAAAATATTATTCTTGCACTGTTTTAATGACATTTTCCAAAAATGTTATTTTATTTCTGCTAATGTTTTGAGTAAATTTTCTTTAGAATTGCCTTCGGCGTGCATGTGTATGCGTATAGGTACTATAAATATAATATATTTGCGTGTGTCATAATATAAAACACTACTGGTGCGATAACAATGTTTTAATAATAATAATAATAGTAAAATGTGAGCCCTTTAAAATGTATAGAATGTACAAACGCCGTGACCAGTGTGATTGTTGTTTACGTACCATAATACGAGTAAATTATTAATAATTTCGAATAAACTGTAGTTGTTTTACTCATAAGTGAAAAGTTCATATAATATACTTACGATAATATTATTATTATTATTATATAGTCACTACCGCCGCCGATATGGAAAACATTAGTACCTAATATTATATATTTACAAAGTTTGTATCAAATTATTGAAATAAAAAAATACATTTTTATGTAAACAGGTTAACGATAGTTTAATGGCATTTCATGATCAGGAGGAGTGCTTGGATAAAGTTTCTAGGATGCATTTTCAACCGTTTCGATAGTTATTTTTAAATGTAATTTTATGCACGATTATTATCGAGTCTCCGATAAATTGATAATTTGATAGTAATATTAGTAATATCCGATCTGGGAACTCGTAAAAATTTCAAAGTAGATTTCATCACTGGAACATTAACAAATATATATATATATATTATATACAAATTAGAAAGGTCCACTCTGCGGCCATGATGAATTTTCGGTTTCCAAACGTATTTTAATTAAGAAATAACATATAATAACTATCTGCCTGATAACAAAATCAGAGAACTAGTAACTATGTACAGTCGCTACATATAATTGGACGGACAGAGGAATGGACGGACACAACGTGGATATATTGTGGTGTTTAAACTTGTGTTTTAAAAATACCAATAAATACAAATAAAATGAATATATTTTACTACATGAAATATAAACTTGAATATTTTTATTTTTAAAAGAGTATAGAATTTTTTGAATTAATTAATTAATTCTGTTTTAATTGGACTGATAACGATTGAGATCTAGTAGTGAGTGTTCTAATAGTTATTAGTTGGCGATTTCCATACATATATCTAAGGTACAAAAACGGATATAAAAATTTTAAAAGGTAATATAATATAATATAATATTAGTATAATATAGGTCTCGTTCGTATGAATGAAAAACATGTAACAGAGGAACCTATAAAATGGAGGAGAGAGTTGAAAGGGGAAATTTATTATCATAAACCTTATTATATGAACCTTAACAGTAATAGCTTTTTGTCCGCGGTGGTATGATTTCGATAACCAACGTTCTAAAACCGGTCACACGCTTGTGTCTATACTATAAAATAACATGATTTTTATATAGTATATGTACTATACTGTTGAGTTATTAAAATCTTAATAACTCAGATAGCAGAAAAATAACGGAATACTCATAAATCATTTTCAGAAAAATACAATAATGTTAAAATAATATTTTGGAACCTTTTTCGGTCAGAAATATTATAAATAATAATAATTATAATACTATTTAAAAAAATATAACATTGAAAATATTTTTCAAGCATCCGTTTTCTTAACAGGACATTTTCACATAAAACAATATTATATTAGATCATCATTGTATTTTTGTTCAGAAATGTTTTATAAGTATTTGGATTTGATTTCGTCGTTGGGCAAAAAATTTGCCTATTTTTTTTTATATAATAAAATACATTTTTGCGTGACAGCTGTAATAGTAATAATAATAATAATAATAATAATAATAATAATAATATATTAATATGTAGTATGTGCATGTGCGAAAAATCGGCGGGTGCATTATTTGTGTCGTGTATTATAGGGGACATTTTTTTTTTCCATGAGTGGCCGAGTAGACTATATTTTTACAGCGATAATAATATATAAAGAAATAAATAGATTAGATAATATACAATAAAATGATATATATATATATATATATATAATATACGGTGGCGATGAATAAGTGCGTTCGCAGAGTGCGTGTGCGTAAAAAAATAAAATATAAATCCGAACAATGTCGAGCACGCGTGTGCAATTATTGTGCGATTTGGTGAGTTGTGGCCTTGCCGTCACGTGTTGTATCCACCAGAACACGAAAGAGAAGAAGGAAAATATCCATAAATAATTTTCACACTGTAAACGTTACCATATTTGTAGTTTTAGATATCAAACTAAGTTGATAAATAGTGATTAAATGGTATGTTGACAGCTGTCCATTTTAAATAGACAAAATGGTTATGATATCATGAATTCAATAATGTTATCTTATACCTATTGTTTTATGATAATAATAAAAAACCGATGGTAGGTGGTAATGACCAACTATATTGTACATAATATATAATAATATATTATTATGCATAATATATACCTATATATTTGTGATTTGCATAATTAAAATGGCGAATAATCGTATGGCAGCTTAAAATATTTACAATTAGAAATGTGGGGTTCCGATACGGTCTTGAGGAAATTTTGAGTTCAGAAAATATTATGTTTTCATAATAATGGTTATAAACTGTAAATGTTGAGATAAAATGTTTTCTTATAACATCATTAACATGTTATTTTACACGTCATAGCTCTTTTGCTGTCCGAGGACCGTGATATAATATATAGTAATAATAGTGATAACAGCTGCAGCACTCCACCATTATCCATTTAATATCATTGTGTTTTATGCGGACTGCACCGTATTTGAATAGGTTTCAATACCATAAAATCCATGGTTGATGGTCGTTTGGGTGGGTGAAAATTGTTTTTAACTGAGAATGAACGGCTGTAATGTGATTGGGCAAAACATGTTTTTTCTCCCCACGAAAAAATATAATTTTAAACAATAGTTCAACACTAAGCGGATGTTTGAATATTTTTATCAAGATGTCTTATCGGTGAAAATTTATCAAGATGTTTTAAATTGGTATATATATATATATATATATACCTATTGTATTTTCGAAGGTTTTCAACATGGATATTATGATTTCTACAACAACGACGATGACGACAACGACCACCAAAACTATACGTATACGTAGTGCGCGTAAACAAAATTAGATCATATATATTCCAGTTTAAGACTGCGAACAACTCGAATGTTAAATTCATATCATATATCATATAAAATATTTTTAATTTTATTTAGTTTTTAAAATGTATGCTATATAAACATTCACTTAGCAATCTAATTGATTATCAATTTTATTATACCATAATATAATGCTTCGCCTAACAAAAACTCGTTTATGTTAAAAAAAAAAAAATACATTCGTTCTTTTACCTCTTTATTTTTATTTTATAATAGTACTGTAATTGTTTTTTTTTTTTTATTATTAATAATTGAATTTCTGATTTATAAAATACTTAGATGGGAGACGTTGAATCATAATAATAATTATTGTTATTAAGACGATGCTACTTAAGAAAAGAAAATTAATCGGAGATATTTCTAAGTTTATTGTAAATTATGGTCGAATAAAGAAGTCAGAAATTTAAAGAGAATTAACAGATATATTTATACAAAAAAAAAAAAACAACTAAAATATACTCACAAAAATATTCCGTTAATTAAATTTGATAATATCCAACTGCCCAAAAATCAAATTTTCCCAAGATTGATAAGATTGATAATTGGTTATTTAGAGTATGTATATAGTAAAATCTTTGGATCTACTTTGTAAGATTTTGTCATGATATTATCCATTATATATCAATTGCGATATAAGCGAAGGTTACTTCTACTTTGCGTTAGATTATTGACCATATGAATGCTTATATAATATTATGATATAGATCACGTTTTTACCATTTCGACACATTAACACGGTTCACTTAAGACAATCGTCTTGAATAAATAAACCTAAGTATATTTCCAGTAATAACGCACATATCATCCAAAAATAATAATGTTTATATTATTTTATATGGGTCAGTTGAAAAAAAAAGAACGAATTTAGTTGTCAATATTAACGTATCAATCGTATATAATGTATGTTATTATCGGAACATTCACCGATAGTGAATTGGTGCATAAACAGATCGCTTTTAGTGATTAAATCGCGACAAATTATTCTGGATCGGAAATAATATTGAACTAGGTTCAACTCCGTTTATCATTCGTCATCGACGATCATTAACCATGCTGGAAGATTCTAACTGTACACTGTTCGTGTTTTTTTTTTTTTTGAATTTCAGACTATCGCCCACAGTGAATCGTGTAAACGCACCGGCACGGTTTATAAAATTCTCGAATTTACTTTCGAGCTGTACACGTCTCAAACTGGACGACGGATATTAATGGTTAGGTACCGAGTACGGTCAGCGTGACCGTGTGCTCGACAGTGGCCACGGGGTTGGTCGCCCGGCAAGTGTAATTGCCCTCGTGCGCCAACCGTATGCTCTTGATGAGCACTAAGCTGCTGTACTCGTTCTGATAGGTGACCGACAGTGACGGTACAGACGTCGGGTCAAGCGATTGGTTGTTTTTCAGCCACTGGATGCTCAGCGGCCCGTCGCCTTTGGTTATCAAACACTGCCATCCGACGCGATCGCCCTCGTGGTAACCATGTCGACCTACCGTGAACGGATCGATGTTCGGCGGTTCTGCAATACACGCGTAACATGGGTTTGGGCAAAATAACACGCGCGTGTGCGTGTATTTGTGTATTTTTTGTACGTGTGTGTGATGTGTGTGATGTGTGTATTTTTGTATTTTTTATGTACGTATGTGTGTGTGTGTGTGTGTGTGGGTCATCGAGACAATCATGTTATGGCATCGTGATCAATGACATGAGCTGATTCTTTGTCGACACTAATAATTCCAAATTTTCCAGATATAGGATGGAAGAAGATAGTTATTTATTTCACGGCGTGACCAACGACCAGAGGAGGTCATGAAAAAAAATGATTTTTGAAAATAGCCGTTCACTCGGGAGCCAAATATCGAAAATCAAGAACATCACTCATCATAATGTGTCTTGGAATTTTTATGGTCATTTATTTATCAGGTGGTATCGATAACATCGCATTGAAAAAAAAAAAAATATAATAATAATAATAATAATAATGTAAGAAATTAAGGACGTTAAATAAAATCTCATTTCATTTTGTCAAGAATGACTAAAGACGAGAGGAGTCGTGGAGAAACATCAAACACTGACGATATAAGTACAAGCTCAGATCAAGATAAAAAAATACTATATGTATCAATATTGTGTAAAAAGTATATTCCGATATTTAGTGTTGAGACTGTGAATGCTGATAATATCGATAGGCAATAAAAATGTATTTCGTAATACGATTTATATAGTACACGGTTTAAGTACCTACAATTTTTAAAATTTTTTTTTTGATAGATGAATTGCGATTGAAAAATGTTGTGTCTTTTCGACGTCGATAATGTCAATCTACTGTATCTACATATAAAACGTTTACCATCGTATTCCTAGATAGTTGGAAACCACTACAGGCTACTATATTTTCATATTTGAAGTCTTTAATTTAATAAAATAAATTAAATTAAATAATAGTCATAAATACTACACTATTAATCTTGTATATTTTCATTTTTGACTATACTCTTCTCTCTAGATTTATAATTCAACACGAATGTCTGTATTTTATTTGAGTGCGTATACAAAAAGTGGTATGAAGAAATTAATGTTTTTCAAGAATAATTATTAAGATTATGTTACACCCGCATTTCTTGTCTCTGTCTATCTAACAGATAATAATATAGCAAAATCACATTACGCAGAATTGAAATTTCGGCGTTTAGGTTAAATTTATAGTATAAACACCTATTACAAAATATAAAGCGAGGAATATTGTCGAGTGAACCTCATGAGCATTTTGTAAAATATCGTCTGACGAAAAAGTTAAAGCTATTTAAAAATATCATAAACTAAAAACGCCGTAACTTTTTTTTCTGACAATATTTTAACCAAAATGCCATAATTTCAATTTTGCGTTGTATAATTTCGTTATATTGCCAATTAGATGGACGGAGAAAGAAAATGCGGCTATAGCATTCTCTTAACGTCTTATACAAACCTGTGTTCACTTATACCGACCGTTAACATTATTAGAATATTTCGTTTAAAAAAAAAAAAAAAAAAAAAAAGTAATAATGATAATAATAATAAATACATTTTTACACCTAAAACTAGTTATCTCTTGTAAACGAGATTCACGGAAACGTCTGAATAGAAACGGAATTAAGGAAATCTATTGGTACCGTGAGGTCAGACAAAATATCTCTCGTTGTCGAGTTCCTTTAGAGTCTAGCCTGGACCAATAAATAATAATCATATTTTATATCATGTCGTTTCATATGACGGTGTCGTATATCGATTAAAAAAAAAAAAAAAAAAAAAAACAATACCCGAGTTCAGTAAAACCTAACGGTTACGCGCACTCAGTTTAAAATGTCTTGCGTTTTCGTTTTTGTAAACGGATACAGCTCTTAAACGACTTACGATGATTACGTTTTAAGCAGTTACAGAAAAAAAAAAAAAATACATACAAGAAAGAAAAAGAAACGATTTCCCGTGCACTTTATAGTCACTCCAGTTGGTAGCAAACGAATTACACGTTACATGTTTTATGCGTTCAGCCAATCGACGACGATTTTCTACCCGAGTTACGGTGTGTTGCCCTAATATACGTACGTAATAACTCGAGTAGGTACAATTTTATCGCACGAGTCGCCTTTTCAAGAGACCGGTACCTAACCTTCGAGTCGGCGGTGGGGCTTGGCGTACCTAATCATTTTAACAAAAATAAATTTTACGCGATTTTTCGTAAATAACAATTGAACGAGTATATCGTTCGAGCGACAATAATGAATTAAATACAATTTTTTATTTAATACGAAAATTTCATGTAAAACGTTACGAAGACACGAATTTAAATTACTGTTATTTTACGGAAAAACTGTTAGGAATACAACTGTTGTTTTGTTCAGTCGTGCAGACCAATACCCGTAGAAAATAAAATTTTAATTTTTATAAAGATATGGATGGGCCACGCTATTGTATTGAAATGTGCTCGGAGAGAGAGCTTGTAACCAATATGGTTACTGTATGGTGTAGTACAGTGGTTTTATGTGGTAGCCAGTAATCACGTCAACAACAACTATTATCAGTTACCTTTAAAGTATTACTTATCATAGATAACTATTTTATTTTTAATTACCAATAATTATGTAAAACATTATAACCTATTATAGGTACCTATATTTATATATTTATAAAATAATTTGTTGCACTGGTAAATTATTAAAAAGATTTGTTATCACATATGTTTTTATAATTTATTTATTATTAAAAAAAATTATCATTTATCAATTACCAGGTAACCATTCAATTAAAACCATAAGTAACCACTGTGGTAACTAGCGTTCTCTCCGGATTCATAACACTTCATGTATTAGGTATAGGCATGGCCCATCTATATCTTTATTATCTATGCTGACAATACTCTGCGTAGACGATAATTGTTGCGCGTTCGGCATTTCAGTAGATATGATTTTTTTTTTTTTTTTTTTTTTTATCAAAATATATCATAAGCGGTTTGGGATCGGCCGTCGTCCGATTACTGTATATTCCAATTTTTTATTTGCATTATTATTATTATTATTGTTATTGTTTTAGGATAAGAGCTATGTTATATTTTTACGTTTGCGTCATTTTTCCATACTGATAGAACGCGCAACACAAATAATGACGTTATTGATTCCAATTTTTAAAGTAATCCCACTGTTGAGCTAAATCAAAGTATACGATTATAGTTGCGTTGTTTAAAATACATTACTATTACATTTTACTCGAAACATAGAATTTATTATTTTAAAATTAAACCGATTAAAAATTTATAATAATAATCGTGTAGGTAAATATAACAATAGTATTGATTTTAGTATAATCAACAATGGTCATCAAATACGATACTAAAAAAAAAAAAAAACAAAAAAATTAAATTATTAATTATTTATTACTATAACCCAAAATAATATTGGATAATATTACGATTTAGTAATACATATACCTACTATTTATACAGAGTGGTTCAAATTTTTTATTAGAGATTTGAAATATTTCGCGCATTCGCTTTTTTTCAGATTTAAAATGGTTATAACTTGAAAATTGAATGATACGTGTTATAAGACTTATAAAACAAGTCCTTTAGCTCAAATGCAAAGTTTTATAGATAATTATCTAAAAATTTAAATCGAAATTCAGGTTTCAGGAGTAAACATTTGACAAGTACGATAATACACGATTTAAATGTAGATATATATATATATATATATATGTATAATGAACAAATCAATATAAAGTTAATGAAAATAATAAAAAAAAAGTTGATGATATCTGAAAACAACATATAAATATTAACCGACTACGATCATTCAAAGTAATTGGAAAATATAATTTGAAATTAATAGAGTAATTAATTATTTATTCAGTGCAATCTGAAGGTTAAAGTAGGTTTTTTTAATTTCTTTTTTTTTTTAATTTATAATACACGAAATTATTATTATTAATAATGAGTGTAGTAAAATATTAATGTATTATTGGGTATTATTATTATTACAATACATTTTTTTTTATAATATTCAAAACAAACGACGATTGATACACAAAACCGAGATAAATGAATTTTAAAATGTTGCAGTAAAGAAAACGTGAAATTCCGGATTGGATATAAATTCCTTTATAAAAGAAAATGTTCAAGTAGTATAGTAAAAAGTTAAATTTTTAATGTTAAAAATTGGCTAATTAACCAATTATTACGTATATATAGAAACTAGTGATAAAAGACAAGGAAGTGGTTAATACAAAATCCTGAATTTCTATATACTGGTGATCGTTCGTTGTCTCTTATTTTCATATCTTGTTTTAATACATATTTGGTTTGTGCAATTATATACACTTAAAAAAAGCTAAAAAAAAATTAATGGAATTATATCATATAAATCTAAAGTGTTGGAATTATAAGTAACGAAAATGTTATTTAGATAAAGATAAAGATATCTGAGCTAAATATATTATTATACAATACACAGCCTATATAGGTACTATAGCTATGGTGATAGCTATATGGATAAAGACGATTAAAAATTTTTTTTTCAGATAAATATAAAAGTTTATCAAATTTTATCTGAATAAATTAAAACGTAATTTTTAAAATGCCACTTAATAACATTGAATTAGGATTTTAACTATTTAACAATTTTTAAATGATACACAGGTGTTGTTCGACAACAGAAACTTGTAAAAAAAAATAACAAATATAAAATCTAAGACAGCCAATATTTTAGTTACTACATATTAGATTATATAAGTATTAAAAAAATATAATGATTTAGTTAATATATTGTTCACTTACCCATGAATTTAATGACATAGTTTTATACAAACAATATATAATTAGTTAGCTAGATATGTGAGTCTAAACGAATATATTTCAATTTAGATTGTTACAAATTTAACTAAATAGAAATATATCTAGAAAGTATAAAGTTTTATTGTCTAGATATTTTCCAACACTGGATTTACAAGCAATTGTGCTGGAATAAATTTCATCGAATTTATGAACATGATATTTTGATGTCAATTATTATGAAGCAATCCTGAATTTATTTTGCAAACGTTTATTTTTTTTTTATAAATAAATTTCAATTCGATTGTATGAAATGTATGTATTTTTGAATAAATAAATAGTTTTGAGAAATTCATTTTTTTTTTCTTTTTTAATAAGTGACAAAATCAATAGTTTGTTGTTTCTCGTGCATTCTAATCTTCCTCTTCCTCAAAAAAAAGACGATGGCCCGTCATTATCAATTTGGTATTCATTTTATTTTATTACAGTTAATCTGAACTCTTTTTCTCCAAACACAATAAAATTATATAGGGATATTTGTACCTATAACCATGCAGAAAACATGTGTGAATGCTGGAAAAAAAGAATAGAGGAAATCTCAACCGGAGAGCGTTTTATCTATCGACTAACAAAATGCTATTTTATTCGTATTTCGAATACTTTTTAAACACATTTTACGTTGTATAGTACTTGTTGCATTAATTATCGAAAACCATTAACTATAGAAATGTTCATATATTATTTTTATATACACTTCACCAACGTGTATTAATGTACCTACCTATGTAAAAATGTGTAAAATTTAATTTAAAGTTTTGTATTATAAATCGTTTGATATTTTTCATCCATTTTTTTTTTTTTTTTTTTTTTTAGAATAACTTATGCTTGAATATATGCTTTAATAGGTACATAAGATCGATCTTTGAAAAAATAATTTTTTCCTTTTAGAAAAAAACCTTAATCATTTTAGTAAAATCACGTTATTCGAATTTAAAATATTGAAATGGTCCAAAGTGATTGAAAAATACACGATGGAATAGCATATGGATATAACTCTGGAAACGTTTAACCAACTGAAATGCAATCACACAACGCATCCTTCAATTCCTTGTCATATATTATTTAATTATTTTATTAGTGTAATTATTGTAATACATAGTTTAATAACGTTTTACAAAAAATTATTGTTATTTCAGCCTTTTGCTTTAACCATTCTAGGCTTCTTAAGTAGTATATTAATAGTTATTAGCTTATATTCATAAAAAAAAAAAAAAAAAAAAAAAAAAAAAAAAATTTTAACCGGAGTGTTGTTCCATAACAAAAATTAAGCCACGGTAACTGGTAAGTATGGATATTACGGTTTAGGTTTCTTTTTTCAAATCAATTGAGCATTCAATCGTTTTTCACCGTTCGATATATCAATTGAATCGTTCATTACATGTTATAATTTTAAAAGTACGTCGTTTCATCGTGGGAAACGATTCAGTGAAAAACGGTAGAACATGACATCTCGCCATATCTTGCCCCACCACTTGAGTATAGTTAGGATAATGTGCAAGCCGATATCAGAGTACTGATATACCATGTGTTTATAACAAATCCTACGTATTAAGCTGAACCGGTGATTTCTAAACGACGTCCCAGTAAAATATCTATTGAAATACACATTTGTAACGGTTTCATTTCGATTAATCAATCGTATAACACGCGTTTCCGATGTAATGATAATGGTAATGATAATGTTATGAACATTGTGATATTTCGTCAAGGCGGATATGGATTTGGCGACCAAAATATAGCGGCGGCCAGAGAATTAAAAGCGTTTGGAATTCATTATTATTTCCGAACCGCCTATAACGCGTATAGACGCCGCCGTACATTTCGTTTAATTATTTTCACACTATCCGCGTTTAAATCACTACGATTAATACGAAATAGGTATATTAACATTTATTTCTCCGCGTTTCGCACTCGTTTATTAACGAACGCAGAACGACCACCGCATCTTTATAATTACAATATGGGCGGCGGGACGATTTATCATATCATTACGGTTTGGCTGAATTGGCGCGAAAACGCGACCGAACGCGTAAATTTCCATTAGTCTCTCGCGCGCGACGTCACGTTATAATATCCATCCCATCCACCCTCGAGGCTGCTGTAAGTAGAAAACAGAAAAAAAAAAAACAAAACACTCGTGTTTAAACGAAATTATACGACATCGACGACGTATCGGTTTTTCGTTTTCGTGTTCCGCCGTGTGACGGCTGTGGCCGCGTGTGCCAGGCGTGTACGAACGTCGTCGTGGAAGAAAAAAGAAAACGTGTTAAAATACGTATTAAAATCGTTATCGGTCGCGTACGCCGCCCGGTATTCGCAATAACGCAGTTCTTACCTATCACGGTCACGTCTACCGAAGCCCGGACCACGTGTTTGTCGTTGCTGGCCGCGCAATAGTACGTCCCTTGGTCGGTCTTCTTCTGCACGTTCTCCACGACGATCGTACCGTTCGCGAACACCTTGTGCCTCTTGTTCGGCGATTTTTCTCCGGGCAACCTCTTGTTGTCTGGAAAACAGAAGAGGTACTCGCGTAAAAAAACATGACAGAAGTTTTTCTTCCCCCTCAAAACAATAGTCGTCGGTGGGTCGAAAAATAATAATCAGCGCGCGGTGGGAATCGCACTCGTTATGTACGCGTATTATTTAAAAAAAACAAAAAAAAACCACCCCTTTTCGTATTTTTCTATTTTTCTTAGCACCGGCTCTATTGTTTACGAGATATACCGGTAGAATGTGCTATCGCCGGAAAACAATACCGCATTAGAAAACGGCAAAACGGAAACGTAACAATAAGCGGGGTGAAATGTATATATATATATATATATATATTCTAAATATCGATCATATTATGTACTTTGAGGCAGAACGTGTACGTACAATAGCCCATGTTTTATCCTATAACGCCGTTTGTTTCTCGTAATGTATTAAAAAAAAAAAAAAAACAAAAACAAAAAATATTTGTAATCATCTTATAAAAAACAAAAAAAAAAAAAAAAAAAAAAAAAAATATAGAACCCAACACAACAAAGAGATAAAA
>JAIPRL010000755.1:0-34302 GCA_025469235.1 Pemphigus obesinymphae | reverse complement strand
AAAAAAAAAAAAAAAAAAAAAAAAAAAAAAAAAAAAAAAAAAAAATAGAGTACCAAACCCTACAAAGAGATAATATATTATAATTATACGCTTTCTTTTTTTGTAAAATAAAAAAAAAAACATAAAGAGAAAAACAAATAACTCGTATGACTTATTCAAATGAAAATTTAAAAAAAAAAATTGAAAATTTGAGTGTGTGTGTGTACCTTTACGAATAATGCCAGTGAATGGGTTACACGAGTGTTTTGATGAACCCCCGAGCAATAATTAGAAACCTGAAAGACTTACACAGGATAAACATTGCAGGACACGTAATGAGTGGAGGGGCTGACGATGGCTGGACGTTACGTACACACATATAATGGGACTCGTATCCTCTTCGGACGTTAAACATTATAAAGACGATTTTCGTATAACAGCCCCACCATGCAGACTGCTTAATTTAACTTGAACGATGTCTGCAGGATATCTCAAAATAAGTACCGGAAATAAATGTATATTCGTCAAAAAATGAAGGAATTTACTAACTATTGATTGGTTTTCAGTAACTATTTAGTATTTGTGCAAAAATAAGAAGAAGAAAAATTAGTCCGTCATCCCATCGATCCTTATATTATTTTCAATTTTAAATGTGACGGCGGAGAAGAGCTCTGAGAACATCACGGACAAAAATATTAAAAAGAAAATATCCGTCTGATAAACACACAGAAATCAATATGGATCATGCCTTGGGAAAGGAAAAAAGAAGATAATCGGACATTTAGTAAGGAATAATACTCGAGTAACGACAATAATCGAAGGAATAATAATAATTAATGGGAAACAGAAAAGGGAAGAACAATGTCATCGATTATGAAGCCACTGGGCTTAAATAAACTAAAAGTGATATAAATAAATGGAAAAAAACATCAATCATTTAACCAATCCAAGAATTGAAAAAGAAAATATTTTTGATAATTCGATACAATATTATCTTCCATTAAATACTAATGTTCAATTATTTTTCATATTTTTTTTACGCTTATATAGACTACTACTACTATATTTAAAAAAAAATATTTCTATAATGTATCAACAGTTAATCTATTAGAAGGCTATCTGTACTCGACTCCTACCAGAAAAATTTTATATAACAGAAAAATGTATACGTATGTCGCATATAAAAAACTTTAATTGTATTTATAAATTTCATAGAAAGTAGTCAAAAAGTTTTCAATTTTGAGGTCAATATTGTACTATAGTAAATATTTGGTGTTAATATTAAGTACCTATCTGTTTTAATTAATTTCAGAATTATAAATAATTTTCATCATATTCAGCGGTATTCCTTAAAAATTAAAAATAATCAAAATCAAAACAATTGCCTAATTCTACCTCGTTGTCGTTTACTAAGTAGAACAAATAATATATCATAAATCTATAAAACTGGAAAATTACTACTCGATATCCTATAATAAAAAAAAACGTGTATACTGTGAAAAAAAAATCGTCATTATTAAACTAATATGTTATGCAGAATATAAAAAAAATAATATATCCTATAAGTGAACCATGATCCGTCTGAAAATCATTTCAATCAACAAGTTGAATTTTAAATACGAATTGGTTTATTTTTTGTTAGATACAATATTTTTTGAAATTTGATTCTTATTTTCAATAAAAAAATTTTCCAATTTTCAAAATTTCGCTTCGAAAGTTTCAAATAAATTTATTAGGTATATTGGAAAGAATATTATTATTTTAATACCAAAATTGAATGTAAGATATAATTAATGTTATTTCATAAAAAAATTTAAATACAAGGTAAATTGAATGATAATAATGATAACACATTATTTAGTTATAATAGGTAAAACTAAAACAAATATATTAACGGCATTATAAACTTCAATGAATTTACCAATGAATATGAACGAAATAAGTTTATGTAGAAAAGTTCGTGAACTTGGTACAATTTTCTGTCAACTAATAATTTATATTAAATTGATTTTCCAAAGTCTGCGTTTAAGTGCCTTTTGAATATTTGGATTGACTACATATACTTTATACAATTTTTAAGTTTTTTTATTGGAAAAATTTAAAAATTTTGAATTTTAATATTTTTCCATCGAAGTGGATATATTTAACTTGTTATATTTTGATTTTGTGGTTTATTTTAACTTATGATATGAAATCCATTCATAATCAAAATCTGTAAAATTTGTTTTATATATTTGAATTTAAAAATGTTTATTCTATATTACAATACAGAATAAACTATTTTCAATAATAACATGATACTTATCGATAATAAATATTAAATTTACAAATTTAAAAAACTAAAACTGAAAATAAGATATAGAAATAAACTACTTATATGTAATATAAATTATGATTTATATAATATGTACAAGTGTACTTAAATAGTTTTGTACGTAGGAAATGAATAAAAAATATAAAATACAATTTAGAAGGGCGTTTTTTTGGAATTTTAATATCTATATTATAATACGTAAACCTTAATATATTGAACAATACGGTATCTCATTTTAATGTTTCATAATAAGTGAAATAAATTTAAATTATTTTAGTCGAAATCAAATTCATATTGTTTTTTTGAGTAAAACCAAAATACTTTAAACACTATAAATATATTAATAACTATAACAAGCACAATATTCTATTGATTTTTTGTTAATAAATTAGTTTTTAATAATTTATTAATATGAATATAGTATGTATTAATTTCAAACCTGAATTATATCTTACAAAATACAGACATCGATCATATACTAAAAAAGTGAAAATTTGTCAGTAATTTTTAGTAGTTGGCCTAAATATTTGTGCTGTATAGAATTTTATTTTTATTTAGTTTTAATAACCATTTCCGTGAATTAATATAATAAAATGGATTAAAGATTTTTATAGTAGGTATTTACTTATTTATTAGAAAATAATTTTAATAGTCACTTCACACGGAAGATTATTAGGAGCCTTAGATCCGTTGAAGTAAAAAAAAATTTCAAAATACTTTATTTTTATACAATAAAATAACATTTTTAAAACTTGGTATTCATAAATTTTTGAGATTATATTTTTGGTTAAATTCGTACAAAATATTAAATACTCACCCTTTAATATTATTAGTTTAAACGTATGAGTAATATAAGATACGACATACCCGATGAACATTCACTAACATTCCCTGTCGTCTTCCATGATATGTATTGAGTGAGATCAGTGGTTGATTGAATGATAAAACTGTGATTGATGATAACGAGGAAAAAAATCCTATACGAGTATATCAAATTAATTTAGCTGAAACCCTTACGGTGTTCCTTTAGTGTGTGGAGATTTAGGACTTAATCCGAGAATAGTGTTAATTGACTTTGGGTAAAATTTCGAAAAAAAAGAAACAGATACTATTAATGGCTTATTATAAATTAGATTTGTCGGCCAAATAGGAGAAAATTACTATTTATAATAACGTTACCGTTAATTATCTGTCGGCTTAAAACTAAAAGGTTTTATTCTTCTGTATTTTTTTTTTTCGAATTTCAACTATTGGATATTTTTATTATATTAGCAAACAAATGTGTACAATTAACGTAAGTTTGGTAAAATATGCATACGATTAATAGTTATCGCGTTATGCAGAATAATTAGATTCAATATATGTACAAAAAGATACGTAAACATTCGTTATAAAGTACACAGATACAGATAGAAACTTTTGTTTTAAAGGCTGCTTCTGTAAAGAACCAGAATAATTGAAAATCTCTATATTTTATAAATAATTAGATTATATTTTTGTAGTTATTAATGCGGTTGATATGGTATATAATAACTATTTTACAATTGATTATTTATGGTTACATTTAAAATTATTAATATAGATGCCACTCCTTATTAACTAAGACTACCTTATTTTATGTCAAAAAAAATTATGCTGCAATAGGTAAATATGTATTTTAAGCGTAGTATAAAATAGTGAAAACAAGTTTTATATTTGTTATTTTGATATTACTATTTTACATACAACTTTCTAGTTTACAAAACAATTTTAATTTTAAAAACTATATAAGATGCTATGTAGGTCATTGTAAATCATATGGTTCTATAAATAAAGGGGAACTAGTAGCAAAAAAAAAAATTTTCATTTTATTTAAATTTAGACTTTGGTAAATTGATTTTATGTATGCACAACTAGTCAACTTATAATGATAATGATATGTTTATGTACATAATAATAATAATTATGATATTTGAAGATAATTTTTTTTGTTCTATATAAGTTTTATAGTAATTGGTGTTATTAAAAAAAAAAAAAAAAAAAAAAAAGTCATAAACATTTAAAAATAGTCATTGTTTTCCTTAAAACCTATGAAAAGTTGTGTTAGAACCCTTTATCTCTAAGAGGAAGTAAAGGGATCGTTTTCAAGGATTTAATTGAATAACATAAATTGCAAAACTCGAAAGATTTCGAGAATATAGTATTTTCAGCTTACATTGCAATATTTATACTTCGAACAGATTCAAATTACATTCAATTAAGGTCGATGATGCGATTTGTATTATATCTGAGTAGATAAGATATAGAAGGTACGGGCCAGTGTAGTTCGTCGAATAACTTCGCAGTTGTGTACTTAGTAAACTCTTACTGTCGAATTACTTACACTTTAGGAAATACAAATACATTTAATTCCTATATATATATATATATATAGATTTCGACGATTAAATTTACCCAAGACGCTGGGAAATAAATTAATTTATTAATTAAATTGTTCCTATACGCAAAAAGTATTTTTATCACATAAATACGATTTGAAATTAAATGATTATAGAGGATTGTATTAAGAAAATAATTTTAAAAATAAAACGTGATTGGAATATCGATTATGCATATGCGTGTTTCTAATCACAAGGGAATATTCGCATAAAATGTGTAGGTATACGTATATTATTATTACAAAATTATCAATTGAAAGTTTCATCATCAAATATTTCGCGGTCAAACAATTTTGGATATTTTAAGTTATCTTAAAAAAAAATCCCAAAATTTGATGACCGTCTTGAAATTTCGAAAAAATTCAAATTGGAAAGTTGACATACTTTTCTGTTCAAGTACCATAAAATACCAGTGTTGGTTACTCGCAACAATGTAAAAAGGCAAGCGAAATATCAATCAGATCAATCAAAATTATACCCAAAAATCTTATTAGTGATAATATTATCATTATTATTTTATATTGACTTTGTTATTCCGCTTGCTTCATTTGGTGTATAATTAAATCACGTACAATAAATGGTACCGTCTCATAATAAATTATTACTATGCACTAATATACAAAAAGCTAAAAATGTGTGTCCTTAATAGAATTTTCCACTTTTCTATTTAATTTTCCATACCATTTTCCATCCCGCCAGTCGTACACTCATTATCATTACGTTTTGTGGACTATTCCGACTATTTGTTTTCGTTATTTTAATTTTTGGATTTTGGTAATAAATAATAATACGTTGATATTACAGTCCACTTGCTTGATAATATTAGGTATTTATTTTTGTCTCTAAAATACTATTTTAAAAATATTAATTTATTTCATTAAACTACAAAAAAAATCAATATGTATTCTTAAACCAAATAAATAAATAGTTTAGAAAGCTTTTAATATAGATTGTATTATATTAATCGTGTTTATTATCTATTTTTACCTTTCTCCCAATTGATATTGAAAATCGGATAACCAGATATCGGGCACGTCATTTGTAATTGTTGACCAGCTCGCGCAATGATTTTTGGAGGTTTCTTTGCAACTGGATCACCTGGAATAAAAAATTAAATGTACATGGTAATACAGACTGCTGTTGTACAGTTGATATGAGTGAATCTGTGATTTGGATGAGTGTACTGCAATTCTAAAATAATTGTATATCATTCCATTTGGAAAATTATTCTAAGTAGAGTTTGATTTTAAGTATTTTAATACTGTAAGTGCAAAATAATGCACATTTTAATAAAGTATGAAAATTTAACCAGCTAGGATTTTCAAAATAATTTTAAATTTATTGAAATATTGTTTAACGTACACTACAAAACTTAATCTAAAACAATACTTTTATTATATAATTAAATTAAAAAACGAACTTTTATTTCTATATCCTATGCTATCCTAAAACCTTTTCTTCAGTATTTGGAACACAGTTATTATGAAATGAAATGTATATATATATATATTATGTGTTTAGACTTAAAATATATTTTATTTAAGCTTCCCAAATAATAGTGGTTAATCTTTATAAAAATAAAAAAAACAATACATTTCTGAAATCCTGAAAATAATATTTATAATTTAAAATGGAATGTTATGAAGACACTTGAACATAATGTATATTCAATATAATATATATTTAATCATAATAATTATGCATAAAAAATTAGTTTTACTAATCAAAACCTTCAAATAGTAGGAACCGAAATATCTATATAATCTGATATGTTTTTTAGTACAAGGGCTATATTGTATATTTATGGATATTTCAAAATAACATTTGAAAGACGAGTAAAAATCTAATTAAGAAATCAGAGCGAGTTAAAGTTAAGTTATGTAATAATTTAATCTTATTAATTTTAATGAGTAATTTTCGGTAAAAAATAATTGATGTATTCCCGTTAATTTAAATAGTTTTCGTACATAAATAATTTATTAAATTTTGAATTATTTTATTTTTTGTCATGTATAAGCATAGTAATAAAAAAAAAAAAATCAAATTTTGAAAAATTATATTTTTTTTGACAGTGGACGATGTTTTGAAATTAAATTTTGATGTTCTAAATCATAATATTACCATATAAAAAAGACACAAATGTATGCAAAATATTCAAATTAACAATAATATATTATATTCACTTTTTTATCAATTTATTTGTTAGATTCTGTATTTATTATCTGGAAGACAGGATAAATATATTTTTTGAAATAATGAATTAATACTATTTGAACATATTATTGTACACTACCTACTGAAGTAAATATTATTTTTTTTTCTTTCTAACTTCTAAATTTCTTCACAGTTAAACCAAAATGAATAATAAAAAAAAAAAATTAATATTTAATATTTAATTATTTTACTTCAAAGTGTTATTAATCTTCCCAATTTATATATTTTGTGCTTGGATAGAAACTCATACATATAACAACAATGTTATAGCATAATATCCCTGATTCTAGTTAAGTACCTATTAGGTTATCTAGTGGAAAAAAAAAATGTACATTAAAATCAATTTGGTAGATTTATAGGAATATTTATTTGAAAAAATTGTAACAGTGTATGCCAGACAGGTAAATTACTAATTATTCAAAAGTATTCACAATCCTACTCCTTAAAACTTCTGCAAAATCCCTGATTCTTGATCAGTCAATATTTCTAGATTCCACATACCTACCCTTACTTTGAACATATCCTGGATACTCAGTCCCACATCTAATCCAAAACACTTTGATGATATTTCCCTACACCGTCGAAATCATTGTCGTCGGATACACGTGCACGACAAGGAGGGGATAAGGGTGTCATATACCCCCCCCCGCGTGTTTTTGGATTTTAACATGAATAAAATATTATTTTTTTTTTATGATGTATTATAATAATATTACTTTAAATAATACGATTCTTAAAAAACTATAAAACTATCGATTTGTTTTACTACGTTCTCAAGTATAATAAATTATAATTGTGTATGAATGAACGAACATCCATTATTGTATTGTATGTAAAGTAAAGTTTGCACAAATGATCTTTTTTTTTTTTTTTTTGTTTTATTTATTTATTTATTTTTTTTTTTGTTAGCAATTACTCAGTAAGTATTTGGGAAAATAACACCTCCCTTTTAAAATTTTTAGCACGCCACTGGTCGGATGGACCCGCACATATAACTGATAAAACTGATAAACGGTTATCATCATCCTTTATGCTATCTCCCCACCCAAGTACGTAATTTCCTCTCACTAATTTTCCCCTCGAACATCCGGTAAAACTCGCCTAAACTATTTTTACGGCTCCTCATACTTTTCGACAAGTTTAATGCTGGCTGTCGACCTGACACAACCTCAATTAGTCCACTTTTACGACAGATATGAGATAACAGTGGAGGTATTCTAACCCGCTTCATATGGTTAGTAAATTACCAAATAGGTAATTATATATTTTCAATATTAACATAAATTAAAAAAAAAAAATGACATTATTGAAATGTTTTAATTTTAAGCACTATAAGGTTCTTTTGTACAGAATAAAAATGTAACTATATTTTATTGTATAGGGTAGGTACTTTTATAAAATTATTTTTAACTTAATGTTTAATATTTTATTGAATCATTTTAATTTAACTTATACGAGGGTATGTTTAGAGAACTCTTTGATATAAAGCCAACGGAGTTAAATATTTAATATTTCTAGCTTTGAATATTAATATAATTAATGCGTGTATCAACTGATAAGCAAAACTTGACAAAAAATTTTTTTACTCTAAAAACTATTTTTAAGTTCCAATGAAAGTCATTTTTTTTTTTTTTTTTTTTTGAAAAATAGTAAGTGAACAGTATTGATAAGAAATAATTATATAAGAAAATTAATTTATACATCCCCTAAATAAAATATAATTATCTCAATAATTAAAAAAATATCAATAAACAATTATATAAAATAATTTTTTTAAGAAACTTCTTGACTTCATAAAAACTCGTTAGTACTTAGTACCTACTGGAAATGAATTTATATACATTTTATAAATGAATATAAAATGATATGAAATATTTTAAAAAAAGAGACCATTATTATTCCAAATGTATACTTGTAAAAAGAATGAAAAAGAAATATATATATATATACAAACAATTTGTTTCGAGTACAAATACAATTGATATTTTCTAATTTTATTTATATTTATATATAACGACATTGGTTATCAATAATAGGCAAGATAATTAAAATTGGTTAAATTTTAATTTTTAAGTTAAATTTGCCAAAATGCCTTTAGTCAATTTTAAACAAAATAGTTTTTTCTACACAATATTTAAAATTTTTTTTTGTTAAAATGAAAAATAGGATAAATTTTATTCCTAAGAAAAAAATGAATTTTCTAAAAATATTAGTACTTTATTATAATTTATTTGTTACTCAATAATTGTTGAACCTCTAAAGTCTTGTTTACTTGTGTTTACTCTCGTTTACAGTTATTATCTACAGTATTTGTTGATAAGTAAGTACGTAAGTACATTCCACATATTGTGCTGAAATATCTTTGATAATAGTGTTTTAAATAAAAACATTATTGAAAAAATCAAAATTAGTATTTGTTCAATAAAATATTCAAATAATAAACAAAGAAACTTGAAAAATATTTAAATACACATTTATTAAAACGACATTTATCTATGAATTTTAAGTGTATTAAAAGTTATTTCAAATTATTTTACAATGAATAATATTTTTTCAAATTATATTTTTCTATTGCATTTTTTGAAATATTTGGATTTACTTCGATAATTGCTATCAACGTATTTACAACTCACTGATAGGTTAGGTATTGATAAAGTATACAAGTCATTATACCTACACCTTATCTAAAAAAAAAAAAAAAACAAAAAAACAAAAAAGACTTTTTTTTTTTTAATAAAATAAAGTTCTAAAAAATAATGTATTTTGTTTGTGTTTTGGTACGGTTACAATAAATACTGCGCACGGTTTCGAGTCGTAACGACTATTATTTTAACGATGCGTCGTCGACTGTATTATTTTTGTTCTTGTTTTGAAATCGCACACATTTTCGTGTACATATCGATATATTTTGTGTCGTTTTAATAAGCGCGTGTTTCTCGAAAGTTGTGTCTTCGGTGTGTCATCAAAAATATAATCCGAAAAAATGCATATTATTATTAAAAATGCGTAATAGTTTTCAAGACTCGTGCAACGATATATTGTTATATATACTTAACGGTTCGTCGGACATTGATAGATGGTTATTGGTACTAATATATAAAACACGGTAGCAGTAAGAAGTAAGAAGAACATAAATCATATATTATTGCACTTTCAGTACGACGATATTACTATAAGTCCAAACCAATTTAAAAAATATTGATATTTAATATATAACATTAAATTTAATTGACTATTGGCAATATCGGGAGGGATCGTTCGAACGGGATACGTTTTTAATTATGGTACGCCCGACAAATTCTACGGAAAATCCTTTCCTAGGGTTATTTTTCAAAATCCTTTCATACCGAACGATTGAGTCGAAATTAATGAGCTCTCGTCTGTAGACAATGTGAGTGGGATATATGTATATGTACATATTTTTTTTTTTTTTTTTTTTTAAAATTTAAAAGGGATTTCGGGAAAAAAAAAACCCGTTTGATTCCTTTGGTTCGACCGGGACAAAAAATCGACACTTTTTACCCCGGTTTTAAGGCTATTACAATGTTTTGATTTAGGATATCATGGCAGGTCGTTATAATTCATGGAGTTACAAATATTATGTACGCAATAAATAGTCGGTTGTATAATACGAACGGGAATATCACAGATATATTATATATTTATACTATTAAACTATATTTGTTAAATCGTATTCTTTTATTAATGCTCTTGAGATTCTGGTAAATTATAAGTTATAATAATATTATGACATGTCTAAATCATTTATGTAGATGCATTTTCTATACGGTACCGCAAACACTGATATCGAAGAGATAAAAACCAAACACGAATACTATTGCTCATAACGAAGAAATAACAGATTAAATCTATCAATGTTCCTATAAAAGAGGAAACACAGATAAAAAATGTTTTAAAATTAAATTATGTTTTTAACACTTGAGCGTGCATATATTATTGAACAAAATGTTTTATAACATAGCGTGTTTTATTTATGTTTTCTACCGACGGCAGACAGCATTACGTATACTCGGACGTCTCATTAGTATTAGTTCTATGATCAAATTGTACACTGGGTATTTTTAGCACAATGATAAATTACATAAAAATGTCATTATAAAAATTAATATTATTTTAAAACGCCCAGGTGTTAGAATATTCGTAGTTTGAGTAGAGTAAAGTTGATAAGAGTATGGTAGAGTTTAATCGAGATCACTCCAAAAACCCGAACGATGGTTAACGTGATAAGATTTTTTGATAATCGATTGAAAATATATTCTACAATTTTTTTTTAATTATATATATACTATAGGTAATAGGTAATGATCAAAATGAAACAAGTTGATTTGAAAATCTGTTTGGTAAATCATTGCATATAGTATAATACAAACAAAAATGATTCAAGTGAAATTAATCACCTGGTTCGAACATTTTATGTTGTTGAATTTTAACTTGAACTGTAACTTGCATGCTGACAAGTTAAAAGTAACCACAAACTACACAGTAAAAACGATGGCGTTAAAAATGAACGTTGAAATAATATAAAATATTCATAAATGAAAATTACTTGTTATCTATGTATGATAAGAATTATTATTATCAGAAAATACGAATAACCTACCTATTTTATTCCGGTAACAATAGTAAAGTTAACTCGGAGTGAATAGTATGAAGTTTTCGAAAGGGGGTCGTAGAGTTAACTCTGATTTCTCGAACGACACGCAGTTGACTATAGTTAACTCGAGTTGATAGTTTTCGAACGCACATCATAATGTTTTTAAAGTTATTAGAGTAGAATGATTTTGTCACCATATATAGATAATGAATATGTTTATTTCTGATTTGAATATACATATGTTATGTTCATATATGATCTAGTTTTGTGTTTTTTAGTTAAATTTTTTGTATAAATCAAATGTTTCCATTAATTTATTTAAATTGACAACTGAATACGTTATTGGACCAAATACTCGTATATCAATGAAAACAGTCCCTTTCAGGGCTACACAACTTACGAGTTTATAACATTTTATTAAAGGTTGAAAGAACATATTGATTAGATATTATAATATTATGGTAGATATTGATATTTTATTAATTGTTATATTTTAGTTTAATGATTAATATTTATAGTGTGAAGTTTACTAAAATATTATTGATTATTTATAAATTATTTATTCAACAAAAAAAAGTGGGTATAAAATATGGTTTATTGAATTGAATAAGAAGGCGCCACACTAAATTTTTAATCAGTATATCGATCTATAAAAAAAAATTATTATGTTTTGCATTAAAAGGAATTTTTATTTCAAATTCTCGTACGAGTGTAGTTTTAAAATAATCGATATTTTTCAGATTTCGATCGGAGCGAGGGAGCTAGTGATTTTACAATAATGATTATTATTTTTTTTTTTTCATTTTTATTTTTGCAAACACTTTTTCTTCCAGAAACAGTGTACCGGTCCTTACAAGCTTACCAGGTTTTCGGTAGGAAATTCTATCTGGTTAGTACTTTTAAGAGGGCATTTTTTAATTTTCTTAATAATTTTATAATGCGTTAGGGAAAACTACCAAAAAATGATGAAAAATGGCAAAAATACGATTTTGTCAAATCGAGATTTTCTTCATAATTTCGAAAACCATCATTTTAAAATCTTGAAATTTACATCGAATATTTAAATTAAAAATATATTCACGACGATTAAAATTTTTAAAAAATTTTTTTGCAATTTAAGGCTATTTGTAAACAGTTCAGATTTTGAGGTTTCAAAGTCCTAAAAGAGGTAATTTTGAGTTTTAAGACACGAAAATTGTTTTAACTTTAAAAATACTATACACTAATTAAAATAAAAAAAATCTCGAAAATCTGTATTCACAACTACTTTTTTATTTTGAAGTATTTGAGTCTAAATATTTGGTAAAATGAGATTTAAAGATCTGAAAAAATTTAATATAACATCTAAATTTTGCGCATATCCCATAGTAAATTTTAACCTATGAAATTGCTGATTTTTCCATCTACATTTGGTTTAAAAAAAGGTGGGAACAAAATTTGCTTTTGTAGTCTTGTGATATATTTTAACACAGTATATTAGACCCATTACTGAATATAAATGTTACACACCTACTCATGATAAATAATCAAACATTTTAACTTATATCTATGGACTATAACAAATACTATATGCTAAATATAGTCGGCCAATTACCTATATAAGAGTGATAGTAGGAACAATACCTACATACCACAGTACCTAAAGTTTTATCTAGTTCCCAAAATACGGTTATCACTTTTTGTTAAATTGTCCCCTATCACTGTCATGGATAGAATGATTAAGTAATAAAATTCTGTGATATTAGTAGCGTACAGATTCTGTTACCTTTATTTTAATTATTGTATACTGTAAAGTTATTCGTTAATATTTTTTAAATGAAATGGCTTATTATTGTTAAATTGTATTGTTTTATATTTTAAGTAATACACATTATGAGTGCCTACAAAATTTGAAGTATTTATTTCATAATAAATAAGGTTTCAGTTCTAAAATAATCCATCTCAAATCAACGGATAACATATAAATGTATATTTCCGAAAACTACATGAGTAATGAGTATGTACTAACTACACTTTGTTAAATACATTGTTACATCGATTTGGAAAAATCTTAGCTAAGCCAGTCTTCAACCAAATATTTAAATTACCTTCCCATGTTATAAGAACATATTTCAATAATTGATATAAATTGTCTGATAATATATTTAAAGGTATTTAATTGATTTTTATTACATTTTTAATAGTTTTATGAATTCTTTTTTTTTTTTTCTACATATTAGATATATATTTAATCATACGCTTGTTATGTATCTGTTACTATTTACATACAATTTGATTCTGTTTCTACGCAACTGAAACAATTTCTTATTTTCTTTATAGGCGATTGTTGTACCAGTGATTTAAATCAAATAGAAAATAAAACATTTAGGCCCCTAAACTCTACTGGACGCAAAATACTGCGTAAAAATCGGTCCATTAGTTTCTAAGTCTATTCATTATTATTATTATTATTATTATCCACTTAAATGCAACAATTTTAAAAATCTTTTCTTATTGCACGGTTAAAGTATTAAAGGAACAAAACTATTCCAAATTTCAAGTTCGTACGTTGTGTAGTTTTTGAGATACAGCGATCAGTGAGTGAGTGGTATTTGGCTTTTATATGTATTTAAATTAAAGTATTCGCTAATTTCTAATTTCACTATATATTATTTGATATTGTATGATTATTATTATTTTAATTTTTTTATTTTGACCATGTCATTTGATTATTTACTTATGTTACTACTTTATAGATGATTTTTATACACAACAATTAAATAAATGAGTTCTTACAATATTTTGTTACCTACCTAGTTTTCGAAAACCAAAATAGGAAATATACTTTAAATAAAATAAACTAAATATATATTTGACAGTCATAATGATGTACTTATATTAAATTAGGATATTCTTAATAATTAATATTATGTTTTATAACATAGACAAGATCACACTAAACAACATTTTTTTTTCTACGATTACTCTTTTTGGATATAATGATAAACACACTGTTAATAGTTATGTATAGTACCTACACCGAAGCTGCGCTCAGAATCGTTTTTTCTAATGCAATGATATTTTATTTTTATTTAAATTTTTTCTTTATTTAATTTTTTACTTAACATATTATTACAAATATTTATATAACTTTATTATTTTACCTAAGTATTTATTAATTTAGGCCTATAGAGAAAACGAAAAAACATAAAATACTATAGGATATATCATAGAGCATATATCCTTGAAATAATTATAAATATTGGAATATATACCGCAGAAATTATTGTAAATATCAATATTTATGTTTATACACAGACCAAAGACAAATTTGATTGGTATTTATTTGGAAAATCGGGATGTTAGTTAGGGATTTTCTAGAATTTCCCTGGAAAATTATTTTTGATAGAACTTGTCTTATGGAAATCTAATTAAAAACATATCCAATTTTCAATGGCGTTAATTTCGCAAATAGCCAAAGAGTTATTACGAATCCAAAAATCCGAATGGGCGGAATTTTTCGTATGTTTAAAACTAGTGTATCGTGTATTTATGGCATTGTTGTTTCGCGATTTTATAGAGTGTATTCCAACGAATCTAAAAGTTTCACACTTTCTCTGACAAATATAATAGGCGTGACTGACTGACTTATATTAATTAAATTTATACAACAGAAAATAACCATTAAATCTGAAAAAGTCTGCATTATAAAATATAGACAGGTACCAAATTATATTTTGGTCCTCGAGATAAAAACAATTCTTACAGTCAGATTTTGGTTCCAGGACTTGTCAAAAACTAATTAAAACTTTATAAACCAGCCAAATTTGTAGGTACACCGATTTGTTGTATATTTTCGAACACTTGTTGGAATTTTTGGGCTTTTGAATTTGTTCATTATTATTTGACTTTGTAACGCCAAGTTCACAACCGTGGTATTGCAATTTTTTTCGAACCATACAACAATACGTATTGTATAATATACGGACTTGTTGAACGTGGGCCGGAGAAAAACCACCGATTCTCGTGTGATTTATGAGTGTGATTACGCGTTAAATAATTTAAAATTTAAAAAAATTAAAATGTTTGTAGGTGGTTTCTGTGGTTCTTTCGACAGGAAAAATGTTTGTGCAGTTTACGACTACTTTTTAAATAGGCCCGATGTAACAAAACGGGACAGTGTTCAAAACGAATTTTCATTTTGAACATTCGCCGCAACCGTTTCAACGATATTCAACACTACGGAAACGTTAAAAAAACGTATACTGAATATTTAATTTTATTCCATAAATATATTTTTTAAACTAATGTTTTTAATGGCTCGGTTGTTGCTGTTGATGTGAAATTATTACGCCAATTCTTGGTCTAATAGACTTCGTTAAACTGATTCTCATAGTTGATGAAATTTCCAGACGGTTTCTAGTTTTATTTTTTATTGTAGTTAATGTGGAAAATCCACTTTCACACAAATACGTAGTTGAAAATGGAATGAGTACCTACTTTTAATGGTTCTTCAGCCAAACTAGGATATTCATTTTGAACCTTAATCCAAAATTGACCTATATTTTTGTTGCTTTTAAAAATCTCGTGCAAGCCCATATTATCTGAACTCAATTCAATCAACTTTTCTTCGTTTGTTAATGATAGTATATTTTGATCAGATTGTACGAATGGGTTTATTACCCAATTATATTTTTTACGAATGTCTTTTGTGGCGTCGAAATATTTGGACATTTTTTGTCTTAATCGACCTAGGTGTTCTTCAATAATAATACACATTTCGTTAATTTCATTTTTTGTCAATATATTTTCCTGAATCGTGTTAAATAAATTCGGGAACATATCAAATGTGTAGTTTTTTACTAAATTTGTCCATGGTCCAATTTTTTTTAGAAATGCGTCAATTTTGTTGTACGATATAAAAAGATTAGTATGAGGCCCCTGCATACTTAAATTTAATTCATTTAGAATTGAAAATATATCAGAAAGATATGCAAGTTTGGCTAACCACATATAATTTTTGAAATAATCACTAAGTGGTGATATTTTGTCTCTCAAAAATATTTCTACTTCCGTTTTCAGCTCAAATAACCTAGTCAAAACTTTTCCTCGTGATAACCATCGAACATGAGTGTATAATAGCAAATTTTCAAAACCTGAACCCATTTCTTCACACATCACTTTGAAAACGCGAGTGTTTACAGCATTAGCTCGAATAAAATTTACAATTTTTATACATATATTTAGAACATCAAAAAGATTTTCGTTCATATCTTTAGCGGCTAAATGCTTACGATGAATGAAACAATGTGTTGATGTAATGTTTTTATCAGCAATTTGTTGAATACGTGTGACAAGACCATTAAATTTTCCGGTCATAGCTATACTATACACTACGGGTAGCCGTCTTAAATTCTTTGTCTAAATTCGTTAAATTCGTCTAAATTCTACTAGACATTAATATACCGTGGAGTATCGATTTTTTTGTTTTTTAGATCTCTATGTTTTACGGAATTTCGCTAGAAAATCACTAAACATTTTTAATTTGAGGTATTATCGACCGAACACCGGGATTCCGTCACGGTCGCAGTCATTTCCAACGATATGTCGATTTCACAGTAGGTATTTATATAGGTATTATTGATTTTTCTCATCGTAATATATCGTCAATAAGAGCGAAGCGCAAATGTGTTCATTTGACCCGATGAACATTTTTAAAATTTTTCTCCGTGCACTTCCGGTAACATAAAATTACGAGAATATGGAAAATTATTGAAAACACATTGAATGAACCAGGTATAACTCCTTTCGCGTGCATTATTGTTCGTGATCGTGGATATGTTATTTTCAATTTAACAAGTCATAGTATATATAATATTATATGAGTTCGTATTAATATTAATTCTAATTTATCACGATGAAAAATGTATGCACATCGCGAAAATTTTGTATTTAAACGGTATAAAACAAAAAACCAATGTGTAATGTTATATTTTTGTAAAATGTAAAATAGTCCTACATTTATCTTAGTTTATTTTGTTTTACGTAATGAAATTTATACGATTATGTAATAATGATTAAAATATCACTGACTATTATCAGTCGATAATAAAACACGCGAAAAACGTATGTCTTCCGTATGTGTGGTATGAGGAATTTATTAAATATTATAAAGCGTGTTTTATTTTTAAATGTAAAAATCGGGAACGAAAAAGAAATAAAAAGTAAGCGAGTCGAAATATTTGATACGATTTACGAATATATAAATATAAAAAAAAATAAATTATCGTTTTGACCTAATTCGCATTGCTGTTGATAATCTTGTAGTAGAGTAATTGAGTACATACCTAAATAGCAATTACATATTTCAGATGTGTCGTTACAATATTGTAAATAAATATTAAAATATAGCCATAGTATGTGTATACCTATAATATTTGTTTTCCGCGTTAGTTACATTTTCAATACATTTTGGCGTATTATCCATGGCAGAGAAATAATGAATTGAGACTATATGGTAGATTTCATTTTGCAGCAATACTTAACGGAAATATTGTGAAAATATATAATCGTAACGTTGATTTACAGAAAAAAAAAAAAAATAAAAAATAGGGAGAAAAATAAAAAAAAATACACAACGATTTTTTGGGTCTTCGCGATTGTATAACTATTATAACTGTATAAGAAATGTTCATCTGGTCATCCGAAATCAAACCCCTACTCCAGAATATCATATTCACACGTTAGCCACTTTGTTACCTATTCGTTCATACGACTTCTAGAGAATATTCCTTTTATGACATAGACGCCCATTAAAGAAGTCAGTTTTGAAATTCAACCATAAACGAAGGGGAATTTTGAGGGAGTAAGTTTCAATTTTTATTCAACGTTGACCTCACACTATTGGTCGTATAAAACTGAAATATCATTTGGAGAATATTCCTTTAATGACATTGACGCTGAACAAAAAATAACTTTTAGAAATTCTACATTTAAGCTGTAACGAAAGTGATTCAAATGACTATTCAACGGTCAATCCGAACTACTGGTCGTGTAGCGCAAAGCGGACATTTTTATAAAATATTTTTTGTAATGACGCTTAGAAACTTGCTATGTAAGGATTTTTTGAAATTTGACTTTTAAGCGAGAAGGTGGAAGAGGGTTTCATTTTTTTTCAGCCTCTAGCCCATATCATACTAGTAATAAAAATCTGACATTGATAGAGCAAATTGATTTAATAACATATATAGACTCTTTTTGTGATAGAATTATTCAGTAAAACTGTTAACAGGCGAAACTGGTATTATATTTGTATTTGTATTGCTCGTGTTAAACCTCAAATAGGAATTTGTCTTTAACAATCTAAGATAACCAATTCTATCTTCTATCAATTTATATCAAATTAAAAATTCCACACGGTATTCAATTGTAATTATAAATATTGTTTAGAACATGGATAAACATTTAATTGGCATATTTAAATACTGTAGTTTTCACAACGTGTATATTGAAATAATTTCATGATATTTTCAAATTGCATTTGTTTTTTTTTATGCTGCAGCTTTTAACACGAATAAAATGCAAATCTGAAATATTTTTATTCAATTTATTCAAATTGTCGTTCAAACATTTAGTAATATTTCAAGTTAAATTAAAAAAAAAAACAATTCTCCAAAATTCATTATATTTGTTTAATTTTCAATGATTATAATTTATTTCTATAATGTATGCATACATAGCTCTGTTTTTATAAATTCAATTTAACTGGAGTTGTGTCACCTAACCAGATACATATTGAATTTTGATAACCATGCATTTACTATAATATTACGGCTTATACTTTTCTTCATAATGATAAAAATTCTATTGAGATATCTAATCAAAATTTAACGTTATACGGAGTATGTGACAATAATGAGTGACAGCATGTATTATATACATTGAGGAATATAATATTCCATCACTCAGTGCACGTTTGCATGGAAAGATATAGAAACAACTACCGTGCATAGGAAATGTACACATTTTACCTCCTAACTGTTTAAACTATAAGAAAACCTCAATAATAGTTTTATGAAAAAAAAGTGCCGCGTTATAATTTTTACATTTTCGTCGAGAATCTTTTCATTTTTATGTATGTGTATTATAAAAAAAATAAATAATATAAAAAAATCATTTGAGCCAGTAAATATACACGGTAAATTTTTATAAATTTCTAATTTAATTAAATTTATATAATTGGTTTTTCGATGAATCAAGATTTTATATTGTATAAAATATTTCACTAACGTTATTTTTAATAATATAGTTATAACTTGTAGCTATTGGTAAATAGGTATAAGCGTATGTGCATATTTTGTTGTGTTTATAGTAATTTTTTTTTATATTTTTGAATTTGATTATCCTTAATGTATTTTTAAAATCGTATTTTAATATGCAAATATTATCCGTTCTCCAAAAGTCATTTCAATATTTGGAATGTTTTTCTATATTATCCTATTTACATCTACATCACTTTACATACTTTTATAATATTAGATAATAGTATGCACATCACTGATGACTTGCAACAGATAGCCCCGGATATTATACGATATTATATTTTATTAACCAAGTTAATGTTAAAAAAGTATTAAATTCACATCACGTGTTATACGGTGGTGGGGCGGCGCGATGGTGGCCTTACTTAATTCAAATATGTTTTTCAAGTTTTTTAGAAAAACGCTTTTAGATAAGGCTATAGAGAGGAAGGTTTTCAAAACTTTGGTGGTATCAAATATTTTTTACGTCTAAAATTCCACAGAAAGGATAGAATAACTACAAAAACACTGAAACGTAAATTTAGCCGATAAACACGGAATATACCGTTCGAATTTTAGGTAGCATACCAATAGATACAATTTATACAACAAAAATATAATATTAAATATTTAATAAAAATATAGCGGTAGTATATTATTAATACACAAAAGTAAATGACTAAATTAAATTTCATTTAATATATTAAAAATCAATAAAATTAATTAATTCAAATTTTTTTTTAATTATTAATAATAACATTATATATATATAAATAAAATTAATATATATTATAAAAAAAATAAAATTTACCCAAAGTATTAAAAAAAGATTAATAGTAAAATCTATTTTCGACCGTAAGTCATTATCGGGTTAAAAATTATTATTATTAAGATATATTTATTTGTAACTTGATGATGATTTATGATTAAAATTAGTTGTTACATACTTATAATCTTTTTTGAATACTCTGGGGGCGGATTTTATTTTTTTATATATTATTTTTTTAGTAGCAGTTAAACATAATATTATATAGAGTATGATTTTGGTAAAAAGGAACACAGAGCAAATAGAGAAGAGCAGATGATAAAGTGAAGTGAAAATAAAGTGAGAGTGGTTGAGATGTTTAAGGATTTAGAGTCCATTATACAGAAATATTGGGGCTTCGAAGAGGGTTTGAAACATAGAATTAAGTGTGAGTGGAAGGAGTAGAGAAAAACATCAGGTGTTTTGTGTGATAAAGATAATTATTGATGTTAAAAGGTAAATTTTACAAGACAAAATTGAGACTTGCAATGATGTATGGAAAATAATGTTGTACACTCGATAGAAAAATAGAACAGAGAATGAGTGTAGCAGAGATGAGAATGTTAAGGTGAATAAGTGGAGTAAATAGAAAGGACAATATAAGGAATGAGTATATAAAAGGTAGTAAAGTTTCTCCGATAGTTGTCAAAATGAAGAAGAATAGATTGAGGTGACTCGAGCATATGTATTAAGGAGGGAAGAGCCGGTGGATTACGATTAGTAAAGAAAATAGATGTTGATAGTAAGAAAGGGAAAGGAATATCGAATAAAAGGATGTGATAACGAGTGATATGAAGAAGGTGTGGGAGATAGAGTTAAATGGAAGTGTAGAACTAGAGTGGTGAACCCCAAATAGTTTGTGGATAAAGTGAAGGAGAAGGAAAAGAAGACGAAGTTATATTCTTTTTTTATAATGCATATTCATTTTATTTATATGTATTGTATATATTGTTAATTTGTTTATTATATATTTATTTGTAATTTAATAGACATTTAGGTAAATTGATTTAGTAGCAAGTGAAAATTGTCCTTTGATTTTTTTAATAAAAATATAAGTTTATATTAAAATTTACAGTGTTTTTTCCACAAAATAAAAATTAAAATGCTCAAGTTATTGGAAAATTAATTTGCTTTTCTTAATGTTCTTCATAAATCTTCGTATTTTTACTTTTAATTAAGTAAAATTATTTGGTTTTTATATTCAATGTTTTACTCCACGGAGTAAACAAATGAAAACTTATTAAATCTAACATGACTCAACTGCTGTAATAATTTTTATTTATAATACTTCATTTTAACTGTTATCAATATCTGTTAACACGCTCAACCTTGCTGATGAACAGTATAATAATGTGTAATAAACTTACAACTAATAATGACAATATAAATATGTTCTCGTACCATAAATTTGTAATTTTGCAGAATGTGATATTTGGCCCGCTCGGTTGGAAACAGTGCATTGATAAACTCCTCCATCATCTACTTGCACTTTGGTAATGTTAAAATGACTGACAACGTCTCCGATTTCCGTCACGTATTGACTTACCGACACCCGCCTGTAGACCAAATACAACTTACATTGATATCAGCTATTATACATGTAATTATTTAGGTAAATTTATATTATTAGATGTATTAATATACTTTAATATTACTATAAAATGCCATAAAAAATGCATAAATGACTTGAAAATCTCAAAATATACACCATCAAAATGCATTTAAAATGCATTTTGTGATAAATTAAAATATAGGTATTTAAATTTAAAACATTTAAATGGAAAAAGGTAAGAAGGTTTTACGATTTCTTAATCAGAAATTAATCTGATATTTTAAAAATAAAAATACTTTGAAATATATTTAAATCACTTAATAATTGATTATTGATAATATAACCAATGTATTTTTTTTTTTTTAATATTTGTAGAAAAATTTAAATTTCTTGAAATATGTTCTAAACCTTTAGAAATGTCCTAATAAGTTAAATTTTGCAAAAATAAAAAATATGCAAAACAAACATTAAACATTTTCAGTATTACATTAAACACATTTTATACTTAGGTACTCATACTTACGGAGTTACGTTTTAAAACACCCGAAAAAAATAACATTGCATCAAAATCCTAGCTCTAATTGACATTGTTAAATAATACCTATTTTACATTTCATTAACAACAAGAGTATTTAGTAACAACACGAGTATCGGTGACTTTTTTTATTTTAATAAATAATATAATATAAAGGGAAAATAAAACAATTTTATGTGAATAGAAAAATAATTTACATCGAAAAACCGCGTTTAAAGAAATTTAGATAAATTATTTTACAAAATAAAACAAATAAAAAACGATAAAAAAATTTAAAAAAAAAATACAAGCATATATATGTATATTATTTACGTATTACGTACGTATACAGAATAATTTATTTTAGGAATGAGATGTAAACTTTATAAGGTTTTAAAAATATTATGAAATTTTAAAATAGATTTTTTTTTTTTTAATTTAAAGCCCCTTTGATAAAATATACGGTTATACTTACATTTGAGATAGTGGTACGTCGTTACCGTCGAACTTCCAGGTAATTTGAGGCGTTGGCGTACCAGATGCGATACACTTGAGCGAAACGTCAGGTCCAGGTTTCAATAAATGGCCGATGAACTTGTATTTTAATGTCGGTTTGGATGCTGTAATAAAGAGTAGAGAAAATTACTTTAAGTCTATTTATTATTTCAAACGATAACATCAGCTGGTGATTGCAAGTGTACGGAGATTATAGGGTACGCGATTCTATAGAAAAAACGGATGATATGAATCATGGACATTAATCCGGTAAAGATAATCGTAGGTCATTGATGTAATAAGGCTCGTTCTAAAACACGTTCTGTAAGTGATAATAATAATAAGTGAAAGTGAATTTGCGATTTTATTCGATCTACCGAGAACAGTAGGTAGGAGGTACCTATATATGCTAGTGTCGTCGGGAATTCAAATGATAAAATTGAAAATATGTTAAATAATAATCCAAAGACGCTTTTATACAGACTCCGAGACACCCACTGCGGAGGGTTTGCGGTTTTATTGGTTTGGCGGAGAGAAAGCAAACGCACTCGGTTTATGAGACGGATTATAATAATATAAACTTAATGCGTGGGCGCAATTATAATAGATTTTAAGCGCCGACGAGAAATATTTTTCCGCTCTCGAATTTCGTTCGTTCGCCGGGTGTTTGAGCTAATCGAAACGTAAGATTTCGGGGCACGCGGTTTCGGTTTATTTCGATTGTTTTAATTAGTCGGGCGAAAAGTTTTCGGCGTGAATGACCGGAACTCGCGGTGGAAATCCGAGTGTTTAAACGCGGGCGACTTGGCCGAGGGTCGCAACAAAGCCTCGTAATGGTACCTATTACGAATTATATTATACCTTCGGGTTTTATCCTAAACGCCCGCGGAATTTGACCAACCGACACGGGTAATTATTGTTCATATTGTTCAACCGCGTTTTATTATTTTTTTTCTTTTTTTTCATATACCGTTTTGTTAATGCTTTTCCGGCAATACGCTTTATTCGAACGTTGTAATAATACTTTAAACTATAATGGTGCCCGTTAAAATATTATATTTCCGGAAAATAATATAATACGTTATCAGAGAGAGAGAGAGAGAGACCCGTGTAGAATTTATAGTATCCAAATAACGGGCGGTATACGCATTAACGTGTATTTTCTCCAGAAATATTGCGGATTTCACTCGGAAACGTATTCGCCAAAAAAATGCATATTAAACGAGGTTATTTTGTATTGTAATTTAATCGAGTAAAAAATACAATAAATAAATAATAAAATATAATGGTTCCGACGCTCACGTACCGCCAATAATTTATAAATAATAACGTTTTCGGAAATTAATTAACCGGAAAACCCTGTAAAACTATAAAGTCCAACAGACGTAAGTAACGATTTTCGGGAATGATAGCCGAAAAAGATACAATATTGTGAAAATATGTCCACTTAGGGAACGATTATTATTATTATTAGGTGTGTAGGTAGGCAGTGTTGAGCCCGGAAAAATACAATTTTATCCAGATAAAGATAGGCCATAATAATATCATCGAGATAAAGATATAAAAATAATTTTTTTTTTTATCTAGACAAAGATATTTTTATATATTTTTTTTTCACGTAAAAATATTTTTCAAAGATTCATATTATTAAATTCGCAAACGATATAATACACCGTAATCAATTCGCCGTAGCCGTTAACCGCACAAATACAGGATTCGTTTTCCCCTACTGTCGTCCATTTTACTCCAAAAGAGGTCTATTCCATTTTCCTCTACTGACCACAATAAAATCATTATAGCATAGGAAAAAACAAGAAATTTAATATTTAAAATATAAATACTTTCATATAAATTTAGAAAGTTTAATTTAAAATATACCTACTCATAAACACAACTATAAAATTATAACGAAAATTTAATGGAAAAGTATCTAGACACATTTATCTAGACGAGTACAATTTTTATCTAAGATAATTGTTTAGGTGACCTGTGAATTTTTTCGTAGATAAGATAAAAGATAAATGAACATTTATCTAGATAAGTCTCAACACTGTAGGTAGGTATCTAGCTCGTGTACGTCACCATATCGTTTGCCGAATTCGTGGCCGTAAATGTTTCCATAAGTAAGACCGGTCTTGGAAGAGGTACCTAATGGAGTCTACTTGATTTTTACCTTTCCATTTTCACTCGAAAATAATCCCCTTTTCGAGTTACATGAAAATCACAGAGACAGTTTTGCACCGCACGCCGTCACCGAGTTTGACGAAAACTATTTCAGAGTGTTTCGACAATATTAGACACCGCGGCCAAACACAGTTTCGTAAGTTTATGTAATTATCTTACGCGTAACTCGCAAGTTGCACTTATTTTTCGTCGTTTCTCCGGCCGTATTCAACACGCAGCCCCAGAATAAATAGAATAAATAATTGAAATTGATTTTGTTCGATTCCGAAAATTCTCATCAAGAATTTTCAAGTTCGATCGGTTTCCAGTATTTTAAATACTTGACGCTTATGACATTTATTCGTTTGGAATGTCAAAATATTTGTATATTCAGTTAAAAAACTATTATACAGGAAACAGCTATTATGGTATCTGGCAACCGTTAACGTGTTCTTAAACAGGAGTTCGAATCCTGAAATTTTTTCGGTTCCTGGTTTAGAAAAAAATCAAATATGGGCTTTGTTTTTCAAATTTCGGTTAGAACAGGCATACAAATAGAATCTAAGGTTCTACTAAATATTAACTATAAAAGTGAAATTAAAATATGCGAAAGAGTTAAAGGTTTCGTTTAAAGATTCCTGAAATTTAAGTTTCCGATTGCGGTAATTCAAAATGTTGTTTCGAAACCGACTATTTTCATACATTTTTTTTTATTAAATTTCCATTCTCATTGTTATATAAATAAGTACATTTCTTCTACGTCAGTACGGGAACGAAATTATAAAACATATAAATTATAAACTTTCTCAAATTTTCATGAAAGTGGGATTTAAATCTAACCTAACTTTTTGAGTAATAGATATTTTAAGAAAATTGCTATACTTAAATGGAAAAGTATATTATATTGCGAATATAACACCGAGCAATAAAAACATCAATCTGTTTCTTGATTTTTGAAAATTTTTTTAAAAAATTGGTTTAGAAATAGAGTTTTACTCTTATATTATAATTATAATTATTTTTATTTTTAATGTAAAACTCATTATAGCAAATGTTTTTTCTGCTATATAAGACGTGCTGAAAAGTTTACAGTCTTTAACAGATATAACACACAGACATCGAGTTTTTTTTTATCAAAATAATAATATTATTATTATAATACCATTTTATAAACTCAATAAACTGTGAAAATCTTTTATCGTTTTCGTAAAATCCTCAGTTTTAAGGCTCAATGAATAGAGGTTATTGTATTCGTATACTACCTGCCTTTAAAGAACCGTATATAACACAAAAAGTATATTTTTTTTATTACCTATTATTATTAATACAAATGTTTATATAAAAAAAAAAAAAAAAATGCAAAGAAAAAAATATTTTGTGCTTTAAAATTTTTAAAAAAAAAATTAATTATTATTTTGTCGTCATTAAAATTGTATTTTAAAGTTTAATCCGAATATTGTCATCTACAAATTTCATAATAAGTGTAAGGTACTCGAAAAAAAAAACCAAACCAACCAAATTAATTGTTCGTTTGTTTTACGTAAACATGTTTTTTAAAAAAAAAAAATAAAATAAATATCGTGATTACAAAATAAAATAACAGTTATTGTTTTTAGATTATTTGATTTTCATTTTCCCTAAAACGTCTTACATAGAACTCCTATTAAAATCTCCGGGCATATGCTGTATTTTTAATATTTTATATATTTTTAATAAAACATTTTTATACATTATATTTATTTAAAACGTACACCGAAATTTAGCGAAACGCACGGACTTATGAAATGTGTATTAACTTTTCATTTTCGTTGAATATAACAGAAAATACAAATGATTATCCTAAGCCGCGTCAGTGATTCCTATATCATGTAAGAGCATAAGCCGCCGCCTCGTTATATGATCTTATGACGTGTCACAAATCTTGTGACGAATGGACGTAAACAAATTTTATTATTACCATTAATTATATCAATTAATTATCTATCGATTGAGCCCATATCATTTTTTTGTGCTTAACCGTTCATCCCATCGTTCAACGATATTATGGATTATTTTTCGAGGGATTTTGTTACATTTTTTAATAACCGTGACGGATTTTTAATACGTATTTCAATATCAAGATAACATTGTTATTATATTGTATCTCTATTCGATATTTTTAATTTTTCTTAGAAGAGCGTCAAATTAGAGGTTAGAATTAAAAATGTTTTTATATAATAACGCATAAAAGCTTTTGTCTAATATAGCTATACGAAAAACATTTCGTGTATCCACTGCATTGTTAAAATATAAGTATATATAATTTAATAAATATAACTTTGTTGTATTTTTTATTCATTATAATCTTAGAGTAGATCAGTAAAGTTACTCGTTTTTCTAGTTGTATTAATAAAAGAAAGATTAAGAAACCTTTTTCAGGTCTATACAAATCGTTTCATCGTTTCACCTTGAACTCTCTAATTATTATTTTAGTACTTTTAAAGAATTCGGATCGATTTTTTTTTTTAAAAATCCGTCACAAAACATCTTGTACATAAGTCATTGAATTGTGTGCTGATCAGCAAGAAATTTATTTAGAATAAAAATCATGATTTTAAGTTGGATTTGTATTGTTTTTAAATTACATATAATACTGAACAATCTAAGGTAAATTTTTCAAAAGGGTCGGTATAATGTATAACTATATTTATTATTTATGTTTGATGGTAAGACAGTGAGACATGCAGAATAAACGTTACATATAAAGTGCTATCTTATGTTAACAAATGTTTGTTGAAAGTTTTTCGTCCAATTACAAGCAATAATGCCTACCTATTAAAAATACATACAAACAAAATATCGTACACAAAACAGTTAATATATATATTTTTTAATCGAATAATTTACGTGTGAATAAATGCACGAGAACTTACAAAGAACTTTAAAAAAATAATTCAATATTTATTTCCGAGATATGTAGATTGGGAACCAACGTGATAATATAATACTATGTAAGTCTTGGAATCTGATAGTTTTTCGGTACTAGTTCTTAAAAATTAATTGAATCTACAATATTTATAATGCAAAATGGATATTCATCTTGATGAGAAACATGACCTTTAACAACATTGATAATATCACCGATGGACTTCACAAAATGCGTTCCGTGACTTTTTTTTAATTAGTTATCGTTTATATGTTAAACCAGGCATGAAACCCAAAACAAAAATGATTTTTTATTTTCAAAATCAATTGATTTTAAATCACCGTCAGCTCTGTCTATATATAGACCACAAGACAGTATTATTTAAGGAATCAAGACCCAATAGTTGTAAATCAACAGTTTTCCGAAAAATAACTTTTTCAATATTCAATTTTCACATTAATTGAATGAGTTATTTGTTTGAGATTGTAATGAATAAAATTAGTATTCATGATATTAAATTAGTTTCAGTGGGCAATCTACGGGCTGGGTTGGGTTAGGTTAGGTTAGGTATCCAAATCGATAATATAATATCAATATTAACATTTTATTATTGAAATTTGGTTTGCCAAAATACCGATTTAGTATCTATTGATTCAGAGGCTTTTAGGTAATCATAAAACGTGTAATTTATATTAATAAGTGTTATATCCGTAAATAATATTATGCAACACAAACGAGTGGATTTAATATAATATGTCAATAGTGCACTAATTGGAGCAGTGGAAGTAACGATAATTAATACAATTAAATTGATTGTACTTTAAAAATTCCAATGATGTTAACGGAAAATTTACTCTGATCACAGTAATTCCGATGCCTAATTTTTCTTTGTTATTTGGTTCGAAATTGATGATTCTATGGTTGCCAATTAGTTTTTTGCAAGTGATTCAGTGATCCTGTAATTTGCGTTACATATTAGCATTCAATATTTTATTCATGCATACCGATCTATAGTTTGTTATTTAAAAGTGGAAAAAAAAGGTAGTAGAAAATTGATGTTTTTTTATGTAATATGTATTGTGTTCGTCAAAAGTTTATATTATACTATCAAGTTTGATAGTATCATTAAATGGTAATAAAGTCAATAAAGGATAATATTTTACTAACCATATTAATAATATTGATCGAATCGAATTCAAATTATAATTTATAAACATACGGCATATTATTACTATTGGTTCTGTGCATATATAACTATTTTATAATATAACTCATCATTAAATTACGATAATAATTGCACAAATATTTTGTTTCTTATGATATTGATATTTATATATTATACTTTTTAATTTAGGTCGAACAATCGAATGCAATTTTGGTCCGAAATGCATCAAATAAAATACCCAAAATAGTCATATAAAGTAATATATGCATACCTATATAAAAACATTTTGAAGTACTTAAAATAATTTTCCTCTGTAATATATCTTAATTTCTGATCAAACGTTACACATATGTACATTTAAGTTTATTATTTTTGAAATATCAGGTTATTAAAATATGTATTTTTTTTTTTATTTGTATATCATCATTTATTTATTTTTCATTAAAAAAATATTTATTATACAAATTGATTTATGTTATGATAAGCCAGACTTATATCTCGGGAAGGATAAATTATTTCCGCGAGTTTTTTTTTTATAAATTTATTTGTACACTTACTTAGTTCTATTTATATTCATAATTTATAATTTTTATCCCCCTTTCATAGTTTGTTAAAACTGAATCAATTTTCGATTTTCAAATAGCAACTTATATTTATAAATTTAGTGGCTATCGAGTGGATAAGTACTATAATCGTACATAAGAGATGTTGATTATGATGTATACTTATAGTTAAATGCTATTTAATTGGGAAATATTGAAAAAATAAATACGCGAGACTTCTTAAAAAATATATTGTTTAAGATTTTATAAACTAAATCATGGGTTTCCAATTGCAGTTTGAAGCTGATATAGTTTTTAAAAATAAGGGACGTGGAAAAAAATATGAATAATATAAAATTAAATATATGTACAAATAACTTTACGAAAGCCATTTTACAGCGATATTATTTATACTTCTCAAACTATATACTAGACAAAAATATTACTGTATATAATACTTATTAAAATAAGTAATAATATATATTATTACTTAATTACCTATTTTTTTATATTTAATAAAAAAATCCTAGATATTGGTTATAGATATTGACTTATTTCAACTTTTAAACTATCCTGGTATATATATATATATATATATACCAGACTATAGTAAGTCTACTTGTTTTAATTTGAAAATATAGTACACGCAAAAATTAAATACTATTTTGTTTTAAATTTCTAATTTAGTGCAATTTATCAATCTGAGCCTACAACACGTATAACAAGTTTAACGACAATAATGAAACACTTTACCCGAAGAAATGGTGACGATTCTGTGACAGTTCTTTAATTAAAAATAATACGAATGCAAAAGTATTGAACATATTTTCATGCTCGTGAAAAGTAAAATAAACTAACAACAATCCAAGATTATATTATGTAGTCGTATAGAAAATATTAAATACTGTGACCGTTTTGTGTTGTTGGCATTTTAACAGCATTTTTTTTTTTCTCTAATTCCAATCGATATATCAATAAAAAAATATAAAAGTTATAATAAAGTAAAATACGTTTAGTTACGTTCGTTCAATCGTTGTAAATTTTCACCGATAATAGAATATAAATTCTTTCATCGTGTGTATACTATATAATAGCATATTACAACCATTGCGATTGAATAATTTCCGATTTTGGTTATCAATTAAACAGCGTCCATCATCACCCCGACCGAATAACTTATTACGATAATATTATATTCGTGTGCATCGTTCCAGTTGTAATCGATAAAATTATTCTGTATTATTTGACGGCGTACAATACTGCATTATTATATATTTTCTCGTACACGTAACGAACCCGAATTATCGCGAAAACGTCCCCGACAAAACACGCACGATAATCCCGTCGGATTGATTGTTTGATTAAACAAAATAACCGCCGCGTATACGGAAATTTGCGTGTCGTTTGGATGTTATTACGATGGATTTCGCGGACAGATACGATAACGGTGTTACCGTGGTATAAGTAAATAGGCATGTCAGTTAGATAACACGGCATAGAAAATGCCTAACCAGACATGGGGAATAAATAATTAATTCCATGGAAAAATTATTTCCGGCTTAATTTGAAAATTATTGTAATATTGTTACGAATTAAAATATCTATTAATAAACCACTTCATTCAATCATTTTGTTTATTGAAGACGTGTTTCACCTTTGTACGTATATTATTATTATTAAGATACCAAAACTCTTTCATTCATGATATTGTTATCGTTTATTCCACGACTGGGGGACATGCGTACTGATAGCGTAAATGGAATTATAGCTGACACGCCTATTTACTTATATGCTATGGGTGTAACCCAAATTAGCCTGACCACATACGCGGCATACGGTTGTTTATTGATAAGCCGTGCAATTAAATTGGCCACACGGTTAGTCGATATTTTTACCCTAATAAGTGGCATTTAAGTTGTTTCCTTTAAACAAATTTCATATACACGAGGGTTAACGAAATATTAACTATACAAACGAAATAATAATAATAATCTGTGTTTGTAACGTTTAAAACAAAACGAGATCATGCTGCTATAATAATCAAACTTTAACTATAATTTAAATGACAAAAGTAAATAAAAAAAATTCGAGTGCCGTGACTTCCACACTTATCTATAGATGCGTCACTGATAACCGTACTTATTATAGCCGTATTTGTTCAACATTATCAACTCTTTTATTTTATCTGAGTGGGTTGTCATAGACTTCGGTCAAATAATCAAGAGCGTTAATTTTGATGTACAAATGTTGAATATTATTATTTCCTGTTATTGTCAAACAATTAAATTGTTCTTTATTTCAAAGGCCCGTTTCGGAATGATCAGTTAGATATTTACCCATTATTTGGAGCCAATTTATTAGTCGCTGCGGGACCACATCACTTTAAAATGATTTTTAGTATCATTAAAAATTAAATTTTAAAATTCTTTAAAATAAAGTTATCAAAATTTAAAAAAATAAATAAATTTTATTAACCTAAAATTAGGAAAAATATGTAAGTACTATGTATTATAATACTATTTGAAACTATGGGATAAGTTACTATAAATAGGAAACTAGATTTCTTTTTCGTTACAGAAATATGAAAGTAATGTAATAGATTATTTTTTAAGCTTGAAAGTAACGAAGTTACTATATCGTTAGTTTATAAAGTAACTACGTTACAGTAACGAGAAACTTACGTTACGCTATTACTCAAAACTTACAGTTTATTTATTTAGTGAATATATGACCGATACACCAAACTTTAACTGTAAAGGCAATGGCTAAGTAGAAAATTCCGATCTTCCAAACAGTAAAAAAATCAAACAATAAATAAATATTGTTAAATAATTGTAATAACAACAATATTATTCCAAAACAATATTTTAGAGCAAATTATTACAGTAAAATTATGGTATTACAATTCATAAAAGGAATGATTACAATATATTTCTAAAATGTCTAAAAGTAATGTTAAATATTTTGAATATTTTTTTAATGTATTTGTATACGTACGTACTTTGATTAAAATATAGGTTCTCGGTATTTTTAACACGTACTACAAACTAGAACCAAACAATTGTTTGAATCTAGTTGCACAAAAATAAACATAATAATGCAATTTTGTGAAATGTGTTTTAAATACATTTTGGTCCATAAACGCGTACAATGTATATATATAATGTATATCATATTCAAGAGATAGCCATGATATATAATTAATTATTTTAAACGAGTTTATAAAATTATTATTAATTTATTTATTATTATAATTAAGTTAAATTTAAATTAAAACATAATTAAAAAAATTAAAATAGAAAAAAATGTATTTTAAATTGAAATTAGAAGCTTATTCTATGCTATTAATTCACGTAAAATAAGTCATAGTAAATCGTATGCTTATATGCAGTTCTACATTTTTCGTATTTTTATATTTTATATCCCCGTCCCTAATTTCTCAAACTACCTTTATAGAATTTCAATTTTAAAACGGAAACCTATGATTTAACTAATATTTAATTATAACTTAATTAATATAATATTTTCGTGATAATTTGCACGTTTTGATTTTAAATTCCAATGGATATCACCGCTGCAGTTACAAGGATTCAAATTAAAGACGCAGCACAGTGGTGAATGATGTTTAGTCCTCGGCAAACTTTCATGGGATATGAAAATAGTATGTAATTAAAGAAAATTATAATTGAAAAACACAGGTTTGCCATTTAACGATCGAAAGTCGATATATGTTTTACAAATATGACGGGAGGGGGTGTAAAATTAAAAAAAAATATACACTTATAAAAATAATTCAGTATTGTACACGTAGCTCTCCGAAACGAATTTCACAAAAAACCGTTTATACTTTTTGGCTCTCGAAATTCACCGTGTATAGTGAAAAAAAAAAAAACCCCCATTATTATGTCCGATCGTGTAACAGAAATGATAACTTTACGGCGAAAAAATTCCAAATGATTTCCGCTGGAACGAGGACGAAAAACCAAAAACTATGGACGTTGACACGGGATGGTTGCGTTTGTATAATATATGATGAAAACAACAAAATTCGTACAAACATCCTGTGTGTTTTTTCCCGTTTGATATTATACGCATCGATTTAATGCGATCTCATTTCGAAAAAAGGATTTATCGTTTAATTCGAAATTCTCCGTGTCAATATTTGCGCGCGGAACCAAGTGCTGAACCAACTTGTACGTTTTACCCATGTACATTATATATGTTACAGGCCAAACTGTTTTTTAGGCCAAACCAGTTTATCCTAGGACAAACTGGTTTATCCTAAGTTCGTTTGGATAAACTAGTTTTTCCTAGGCCGAACTAGTTTATCCTAAGTGCATAAG